>LUGF01058462.1:194839-205134 GCA_001625245.1 Calycopis cecrops | reverse complement strand
GAAACCAAAGAGCAGATCCGCCGCTGGCTATGGGAGGTCGATGCCTGAGGAGTCAGACTATGGCTTTGCAGGTGCCGGTGTATATATGTAACATATAAACTAACTACTCCCGCGGTTTCACTACTACTAAATTGCGATCCCGTGGAAAATACAAAGTCATTCCATGGCATCCCATAGGAACAATTTTTCGGGATAAAAGCTATCCTGTGTTAATCCAAGTTACTCTCTATGTGTGTGCCAAATTTCATGAATATCAGTTCAGCGATTTTTGCGTGAAGGATTAACAAACAAACATACAAAGTTTCACATTTATAATATTAGTAGGATGCACACATTCAAAAAGCTTTTGTTAAATTTAAATATGTTGGGTTATCATGCACTAGTTTAGAAAGAGAGTGCGCGGTCACAATTTTTTCAAAAATCATCACAAATTCATAAGGTCAAATATTTTTTATTTGATATATTTTAGACGTAACTTCATTCAAGTTTCTAGTTAACGATTTCATCAATAGTTATACTTTTAAAATTGATATTTAGATTTTTTTACTTAACTTTTAAATTATTCATCATTGAAATAATATGTAAATTGTATAATAGTCGTTTGTATGAGTAGTAATCATGTAGGAGGTCTTTAAACGCATACAATAATATAATTTTCCAGATATGCTAGGGCTGCTTCAGTAATACGTTCGAGAGAGACTCACAGTATCTTAAGAGTAAGGATTTTTCTCTAAAAACGAACTTGCTACCTGATGCTTAAAAATAACCATAAACTTTTTTAGGCCTATGGTAGTTAAGGCAATGTATATTTATTACACAAATAAAATAACTTATAATATTAAATATACCTTGTAAAGTTTTTAACCATTCTTAATTTTGATTTACTATTTTCCAGGCTACAAGTATGGAGAAACATCACTTAAAATATGCCTAGCAACGATCCTAAGAAAATACAAAATTGTTGGAAGACAAGCACTCGGGCCGGCTCCCGACATAAGATTAAAGTTTGAATTGTTATTGAAACCCGTTAATAATTTTGAAATAGAGATTGTAGAAAGAAAGTGCGAGAAATAAAGCGCCAGCGAGCGGGAGAATGAAGCGAGAGTACACATGAATCGGTGGAAAAATCTTATTTATTTTACTAGGATGTAGAGGTTTACATTACATTTAGATCCATAAGTTTTTCTTAGGATAATATGATAAGCTACCACAGGTATAAGAGGCCAGCTTATACATATATTTTCCGAATAGCTCTCTTAGTACTATTACCATTCATAGTATTATAACTAAATAACTAATAACGTTTTTAGATTAAAATAAATTTCAGATAATTAAAGTGTCTATTTTTGACTTACTAAAATTTAATTTACACAATGTTGTTAAAAGGTGACCTTGACTTGACCGGTCTATCTGTTTGGGTTTAAAGTTAATCCTTTTTAGACTCTTCGGTGCAAGACAGTGTTTATATTATGTAGTGAGAATTATATGTACCGATAAATTTTTGACATGATTCTCTTAATTTGAATTGTGTTTTATTATATAGTAATAACCATAGACATAATAAAAAGTATAGACGGAGCGTTCTCAACAGTGAAATGAAGCCAGTTTTTTGACAACCGCAAAACATGTGTGCGCTTAGTGAGAGTTGCCGTGTAGTAAAAACTTATTACCCCAAAATATATCAATACGGACATGATTAATGGACAAATAAATACATACGTTAGCATTTTCTTTCAACCCATTCACTGCGTCGCGTCGTTCGAAACCTCGATTCCTTCTACGATGCGAGTAAGTGTAGAAATATGAAACAAGTTTGGATTGTTATTTAAATAATAAATGGATACAAAAAAACCAAACATATTATTTACTAGCTGCGCCCTGTGATTTCACCCACGTAAATTTCATTCCCGTGGAAAATAGAAAATCATCCCATAGCATCCCATAGAAACATTTTTTCGGGATAAAAAATCCTATGAAAATCCTATGTGTTAATGCAAGTTACTCTCGACGTGTGTGTCAAATTTTATGAAAATCGGCTCAGTAGTTTTTGCGTGAAGGAGTAACAAACAAACAAACAAATAAACAATCAAACATACAAACTTTCGCATTAATAATATTTTTAAAGTGCCGTAACCACAGATTAATAAACCTAACAGATACTTCACTCCCATACAAAAGTGCAAATACCTACCGCTATAATTACCTACAAAATCTCGCTCATGTTCGCAACGAAGAAAAATGCACCTTATTAACGCGCGCATAGAGATGCAGATTGTATGGATTACGTGCAAACGCGTCATAGAAAGATAACGATAGGGTTGATAGTAACATGATTTTAATAATAAAACAAATATTGTGAAATACCTATTAATAATTTTTATTCGTGAATTAGTGTAATAGATGTATACATATTATTCAGTATGAATATAAAGTTGTTTTTAGATGGAATAATCCATAGTACAAATAAAAACGGATAAATACATTGTAAAGGTAACTATAAAAAAGTTTAAATTTGTGTTGTTTTAATGTAGGTACTTTTTTTTGGCTCCGGCTGATCGTATGTCCCCTAAAGGTATTATAAAAAAAGCAACGAGATAGGAACTAGAAAAAATAAGCACCTAAGTACGTAGTACCTACATAATGTTTACGTATACCTACAATACATGTATGTTTTATGGTTCCGTACCTAAAAAGTAAAAATGGGACCCTATTGCTAAGCCTCCGCTGTATGTCTGTCACTAGACTAAATCATAAAAACTAGTCATAAACCGTGATAGCTAGGACGCATAAATTTTCACAGAATAAATAATAATTAAATAAAAATGAAGTAAATATCAAACATGGGCTTCCATACAACAAAAAAAAGCAATTTTTAAGCATTCTTTACTCGATATTAATAAACAGTCTACCTGTTTATTAATATCGAGTAAAGAATGATGACTTGAATAAGTATTTAAAAAGTAAGTATTTGGAAATACATTACGTATACCTAATAATAAATACGTACCTAATACATCAAAAACAATATCATACAGTGCATAATATGTGAACGTGCGAGCGTGCGACGGCCCTGTGTCGCCGATATCTTCGAAGATAGCCCAAGCCGTAGGTAAGGCGTAGGTAGGCCGTAACTTCGTTCCGAAACGTTTTACGAGATTTTACCCAAGAACGTTTTTTATTCATATGGATTTTGTTTTTGGATTGGCATAGGTTCGATAACTAGCCACGATGAGAGAGAAAAATAATGCATAATAATGAAAATTTTAGGAATTTTCAACAAAAATCTTCATTGCCCTACATTACTGAATCCATATTAATATTGTAAATGCAAAAGTCTGTATGTATGTGTTTGTTTGTTTGTTTGTCTTTTTTTTCACATTAAATCAGATCAACGGCTCGATGTGATATTCAGTATGGAGATATTTGAAGGACTGTAGCCAGTGCCATAGGTTCCTTTTTGTAGCGATAAACTTCCAGTGGAAAACACATTTCCATCAAATCAATCAAATAAGCGCTATAGATGGCATTATTACAGGCGCACGCAACAGTATGACGTACGTCCTTAGTTATAAAATGAAATTGCTACTATCAAATGTTTGACAGAAACGAAAAAAGAAAAAAAAAGTTTTAAACACTTTCTAAATTGCTTATTATGGAAATATTATTTTAGTATAGGAGATAGTTGAAGGACTAAAGAGTGCCATCGTATCCTTTTTATCATGAAAAACCACGCGAGTGGAGCCGCGGGTAACAACTATGTGTGGTGCCTATTATATGACTTCAGTTATAATATATTAATGGGTGTATGTTCGAGGAAAAGTCATTATATGTAGTTCGTATTTATTGCTTAATTCACTGATAACTTATAAGTACCTAATACATGGTTAATTGGTTGTGCTGGTTAAAGAGTTGGTTGCCGACTGAGGAATCATTGGACGATTCTCACGTCATAAGCCAAGCGTCGCTGACGCGGCATTTATTCACATGTGTGTGTCCCCTACAAACTAGTACAATGTAATAGAAACATTGGAACCTCGTAACCTTTGGATATCCATTTCGTACCACACGACAAAGTCCTTTCTTAGTGATGTAAAAATCATCACTTTTAAAATGTGTTGAACAAATTAGGCTACGGATGGCCATTCCATGATGGCTCAATTCGGTTAACTCGAATCACTTCTATCCACTTCTCTCTAATATTTTTATTTCGAACAGGATACCTTAAAAAAAGGTTTTATGAGGGAGGATTAAATAAAAAAAGCTTGTTTACTGTTACATTAATTGGGTAAATATTAAAAGTACAAATAGAAATAAGTAAATGGACGTGATTAGTGATTACATTACATTACGTTTCGTTACATTAATAACTAACCCCATAAACGGGGACTATTTTGGTGCTTACTAGTGACAACATTTTCGTTTTGAAAGCTGTCAAACAATTGTTGAAATTGATTTATTAATATATGAATTTTTATGTCTACTTACGTATGAAATGTAAGTCCTTGCTTTTTATTCCTCGAGGAATGATTTTTGCAGCCTTTCACTACACAATTCGACATTTTCAGGTAGTAAACAATTATTTATTTGGAAGTCATACGCCATTGGCGAACTGTCACAAACTAATGATCTGGGTGTAATTTGGTTGTCAAATGTGTATGTGAGACCGTGTATATACAGGAATGGGTGTAGTTTTGCTGGCTTCATTACATTGTTAACAGCGCTCCGTCTATACTTTTTATTTAGTCTATGGATATAACAAAACGTTTTTAAGCCTATGGTAGTTAAGGCAATTTGGCCTTACAGAAATAAATTAACTTCCAATATTGTAGGAAATACAGACACTTTGTAAAGTTTTTAACCATTCTTAATTTTCTGGTTTTGTTTGGTTGTAACAGATCTACTGTGAGAGACGACCTGCATGTAACTATTTAGACAGGTTGTAACAGATCTACTGTGAGAGACGACCTGCATGTAACTATTTAGACAGGTTGTAACAGATCTACTGTGAGAGATGACTGCATGTAACTATTTAGACATGGTGATAAAGGGAAGTTTGCGTTTGTAACCGCCTGCGCCTATGATTACACGTAGAGCAACTGTGGATACTACGCTGAGTACATATTTGGTATCTTTTAATAAGGTTTATTGAAGTAAAACTTCTTCTTTACCTGGAGAATAAGCTGGAAAGAGCGTTACAAAAATGTAAGACCGGACGAGGCGAGGAACGGAAGTTGTCATTCAAATTCACAATTCGAATTCGTTCTAAGTGAAACTTTTTTGTATTTAAAAAATAAATATAATATGACATGTTCTGTCGTTGTAACTCTGTAATTAATTTGTGTATTAAATATAAAATTAAGTTTACCTCAGTTGTGTGACCTAAAGCACACACATTTTTTTTATTTGTTTCTTTCCTTGTTTTCATTATATTCAATACACATTGATAAATGAGCACTAACGTCCAAGGTATCCACTACACTAGAAGTTTCGCAAATATATTGCTGGCATTTAAAAAATAAAAAAGGTCTATTCTCAACGACTCCTAAGTTATGTCAGAAATATCAAGGGTAGCAACTGATTCCATAAATTAGTAATTTACAATAATAAGCTTTTCTTACAGTAATAATAGTAGGTGAACTTAACACCTTTGCCAGGAAATATAAAATGGCTGGAGAGAACTTGGTTATATAAAATAAATTGGAGTAACAAAATATTCTCTTATACCTTTATAATTATCATAGATATATAATAAAATATAATCTAAGCAAGTTTAATTAATAGACGTAAAGGAGAGCTTAACACCTTACCTTGAAGACGTTACTTTACGTTACTATTATAGATTTTATTTCTATATTATATAGGTAGGTATTATATAAAAGAAGTATAGCAGAAACACATTTTTTTACCTGCAACAGATGTAACTATCAACGTGTGTGTGTGTGTGCGTGAGTGCGTGCGTGCGTACGAGTGTGTGTATTGATACTAAAATTATAAATGCGAAAGTTGTATGTTTGTTACTCCATGCAAAAACTGCTGAACCGATTTTCGTGAAATTTGACGCACACTAAGAGGGTAACTTGGATTAACACTGGACAGTTTTGATCTCGAAAAAATGTTTCTTAGGGATTTCGGCGAGTGAAACCGCGGGGCGCAGCTAGTTTTATTATATAAATACGATAGTGCTAAAGTCGATCGTCAAAAAATTATATCATTTTTTTTATTGGTATAGGGGGCAAACGAGCAGGTGGTCAGTGACTACCGCCGCCCATAGACATCCGCAAAACTAGGTGTCTTGCAGACGCGTTGCCGGCCTTTAAGGAAGAGGAATGCTCTTTTCTTGAAGATCCCTAAGTCGTATCGGATCGGAAATACCGAGGAAGGCAGCTGGTTCCATAGTACTGTTGTACGCGGTAAAAAATGGCGTTTATACCGCACAGTACTACATTTAGGAATATCGTGTGGTGGGCATGGAACTTTGAGTTCTGTCGCGATGTCCTATGATGGAACTCCGCTGCTGGTATTAAGCCGAACAATACAAGAAATATAATAGTCAAATATAACTTCATACTGATACAATCTCAAAATATTTAAATATCTAATTTAAATAATATCTTTCTTGGAGGTTTCGACAAATAAAAATAATAAATTTAAGAAATAATTCTCCTAAGTTTTAAAATTTTTCGTACATTTACTCGAGATAAGAGAAAACAATAGATATATAAGAACCTGCCATTGTCTTTTCAGCACCGTATCTACGAATATAACCTATTGTATAAACAAGAAATTATTTATTTTGTTTGTTAAAGAATGAAAAAAAGAAAAAAATGTTAAAGAAAAGAATGACGGAATTCTTGTGGCAAATACATAAGCAGGAATGCTAGATATGATTATTTTATCTTCTGTTATAATACATATATAGTACGCTGTAGCCATAGTTCTTTTTTTATATCTCTATGGCTGTAGCATACAATAAATCTTATACAACAAATAAAAATATTTTTTTTTACTTTTATGCAAAAACAGTAGCACTTGAAGAGAAGAAGAGAATCTATTTCTTGAAGTAAGTCACAACTAACATCTGCAATTCTATTAGTCGGCTCGGATTCTTTCCGTCGCTCAAAGTCCGAAAAATATTTACTAGTCCTATATCAACCATTTCCCATTTCTCTTATTTTTGAAGTTTGTGCGAGAAAGATATCTACGCTTGTTTTGATGGCTTACGAGAGATAGGTCGAGTCGCACTTATTATTTGTAATTTATTCTCAAATATATTGATTTGAGACTGCAAAAAATATCATTATTATACATGAAATTATTCAAAGTATTTTTCTCTTCGTTTTGAACTAGAAATATCTAATTTGCTTGCACTTTTTTAATGTTTAATATATTTATATGTATACATATTATATTGGCTAAGGAAACCATTCATTAAAAAGGGAATATTACTTCTGTTGGTGATATAGAACAAGTGTTACAATGAAATCAAATCTAGAATTTAATCTAACTCACAAGATTGAAAATAAAATCTTGCACAAAAATACTTGTCGAGCCTTTTATATTTTTGTAAACTTGACATTGAAATAATCGTTAACTGGTTATTTACAAGAATTTGGTACCAAATTACGTTTAAATCTGAATCACCTCGTCACACTTTTACCAATATGGCTGTCTGGTTGTCTGGTAGAGATAGCTACTCAAGAAATAAGGCCGCCTTTGTGCACAGAGCATATATGTATAAATTAAGATTTATTGATGTAATCCAACTAACTGTGCACAATAAAGTATAATTCCTTCTTTCTTTCTTCTTTGGCAAGATATTTTTTCAATTGAGAAAAAATAATAACATATATAAATAAAGATATTTTTAGATGTTTAAGCGACTTTAAATAAATAAACAAAAAAAAAAAAAAGATATTATTACATTACAAATGAATTTAAGCAATGACTTTAAAAAGTTAGTGTAAGTAAAAAATGCTCGGAGCATTGAGTTATTATTACTACCAATGGCTCGGAGTAGCTTCGACAGCATGGGTGACATTTGATTTTTTTTGGTTTTGTGATTTGCTTGAATTGATTGGCTGGCTTTTTTAGACTTTCACTTTTTAACAACAATATTCAACATAAAAAAATAATAATATTAATTTTGGGCCCAAAATGAATCTCTTTTTATCTTCTCAGGACAAACACAGCCTGTACTAAAATAATTAATTTTGTCAAAAAAGCATGGCAATGTAGATGAAGGTCCTCCGATTCGAAATAAAAAGATTGTTAACCAATTTCTGTAGTTAGTACTCTGTTCAACGGCTTAATGTTGTGAACATCTAGATATCCTTAAAGATGTACCTATTTTGTATTGTATTTTTTATAATTTGTATATTACTGACATTAAAAGTTAGGCGTAGCCGATTGTATAAAATGGTGTTCAAGTTTCCAAACTGTGCATTAGAGTTACCGATATTTGGTTCGTGTTTAGACCTCATAGGGAGTCCTGAAGGTAAAATTATAATTAATTATTTAGTACGTAACGTGGCACTACCTCTAGTGCCACGCTGCTTAGTTAGTAGTTAGTTATATTGTATAGCAAAAAACCAATAGCATTATTAAGATCTATTGGATTTTAGTTGGTTTTTATATCTGGTTTTATCTGTATATCTCGTTAATCTGGTTTCTATGTTTTGTGTGGTGGTTTCTGTTGTTCCTTACGTAGATTTTTTTACGCAAACTCACAAACCTACACACGCAGGTTATACAGATGCGTTGCTCGTCTATTATATCTCCAAAAATATCAAAATGGGCCGGCAGATTAAACAGGGTTATTTTTTGGTCACCGGAACTTTTTTTAATATTTTGTTAAATAAAAATCGATTTCAAATGGTCCTTAAAAAGTCATCGATTGTTGTTCTTACACGAAATGTATATGTCACCGTAAGATTGTAAAAACCGTAAGATTACAAAATAACTCGGAAGATTGTAAACTATCGGAAAATTGTGAACTGTACAAATCATTTACAATTTAACACATTATTTTTCGTTAGTTTATAATGTTCCCGGAGCAAACTGTAAAATTTACAGTTTACAATTTTCCGAGTTATTTTGTAATTTTACGGTTTTTACAATCTTACGGTGACATATCGACTTCAAGGTCAGTGACGTCGACTGTGAGACGCGAGTGTGATGCACGTGGTGACCAAGAAATCTGTTTTACCACATGGGACAAAGTAATTGTCTCTAATTGTTTTTTTTTATATTTTTTATTTCACAAATCAAATGTATTATTGATTCTGAACCAAACCTGAAAGTTTTGCCGGTGACCAAATAATAATCCTGTATATTACTTTTGCGGATGCTTATACTTTTATTATTTATTATATTTTATTAGGCTAAAACTGCTCGTTTTGATTTGGGAAAAAACAGTAATGATATGTCTTGCGAAATTTATTAAATCTTTTTTTTCAGACACGATGAGGACGTTTTTGCGGTATTGTGACAACATCACAAGGGCCGGCGGTGCTGCCAGACTTATTTTTTTAAATTTTTACACCATTTGGTACATTACTTTATTTTACTATTACTTATAGCCTACAGACTTGTATGTAAAACACTAAGAACCTTGTAGGACTCGATAGCTAATATAATAAGCAAGAACTTTTTCCTATTTGTTTTTTACAAAAATATGTAAAAGTTTTATTGTTCGACGACAACTAGACTGGCGCAGGGTACAGGGCTCGGATAAGCGGAGCTTGTACCGCCAGGGGTCGCGGGTTCGAATCGCGCCTTGGTCAGGTCTCTATCTATGTATTTGTATGTATCTATAACATTTCTTGAATTTATAAAACATATTAAATATATTGTCCGTTGTCTAGTACTCGTAACAGAAGTCCTTACGCTCTCTCTCCTCTCTTTAAACACCACCAGTCCCTTTGCCCGCAATTCGCACAGGCTTGTTTACTTTATATTTACGATATTTGAAGAGTTTGTAATATTCCAGTGAAAAGTTGTTAATTTTATGAAAAAAAAAGGACTAAGAAATATTATTAGAAGTTAGAGAACAAAAGTTGTTGTAAATGACGATAGCTGCCTTGTCTTGCGAGATTGTCGGTGTTTATTTTCAAAATTTGTCACTTCTTGATGGAAATTGATATTATATTTTGATAAAATAATATGTTTCTTTATCCAATTTTCACTTTTAAAAACATAATAAAATAATACATAATAAAAAGTGGAAATAGTACCTATAAAAAGTAAATTATTATATACATATAAGTAACTTATAACGCTCATATAAATATGTTTCA
>LUGF01058462.1:176288-192701 GCA_001625245.1 Calycopis cecrops | reverse complement strand
ACATGACCAACAACCGTATGAAATATTAGAAAATGAACGATTGCTGACATCAAATTTAGAAGCTGAAAATAACTGCGATAACTTTGCAACAATGCTTGACCATGTATCCTTTACTGTAGAATCAAAATTGATAGTAGGTTACATATCTGGATATGTATCCAGATAATTAACAAAAAAGTTAAAATGTGAAGAATGCATTGACAGTTTAACTACATCCTGTAAACTTCCACACCACACACTATAACCATAATAGACATGGGTGGCCTATGTTATTCTGCTGAAGACGTGTATGTAATATGTTTGGCCACGGAAAAAATTATACGTAACTTAATACGTCAAAGTGGTGGAAGTCTGGCCTCGAAATATGATTTTAATTATATTACCGCGAATACTTTAAAACATTTTATTGGTAGAGAAGTATTTGAAAATTTAAATCAACATTCGCTAAATCAGCCATTAACATTAAATCACAGGATCCATTTAATTCGAGCTATAATAAATCAGTACACCAAAATTAGATTGCACCAGGACGCAAAAAATGATAAAATTGTGGATTACTATACTAAACGGCAGAAACTAACTAAACTTATATTATTTAATTAAAGGAAATTAAAATATTTTTACATTTTACATTATATTATTCATTGTAGCCACTTGCTACTGTAGTTACAGTGAATTAAATACTGTACACTATTGTGTATTTTACTGAGCATATAATACCTAGGTATGATATATCCATTCATAAATATTACAAACGCGAAAGTGTGTTTGTTTGTTTGTATGTCTTTCTTTAACATCAAATCGGGTCAATCGGGTCATCGGTGTGATATTTAGTATAGAAATATTTGAAAGACTAAAGAGTGCCATAGGCTCATTTTTATGGCGATAACCTTTCACGGGAAAACACATTTCCATCAAATAAATTAAAAAAGCGCTATAGAGGGTGTGGGGTTATCATGAATTGGGACACCTCTTTAGAGATCCACGAAGGACTGGAGCTCTGTCCCATTCAAGGTGTAGGTACCCCTAGAATGGTCACTGCATTCTCCGTCTAGAACCCAATTTGGTGGACACAGAAACCCTTTATAGGATAGAAAGGTAGGGAGGACTCACCGAAACACGTGCTGCGCTGATCAGAGGGTCTTCCTTCAGGACCACACTATCACCTGTCACAGCCGGCTGTCTAGGTAGGTGATCTTCTCGCGAATTAGGTTGACTAGCGGTCAGTTATACCATTAAGGGTCTTTTTTAGCGGTTTGCATGTGCAGCGTACGCGCGACGACCTTACACACACGCCATCTTTTTTAATACTCACTCGACGTCACACGTTGATGCGCCAATCAGGGCTTAGCGCTGCTCACACGTCAGTGACCAATGGGAAAGGATAAAGGATTTTAGCGGGAGTATCGTACAGAGGGCACTAATAAAGGCGCAAAACAGTATGACGTACGTCTTTAGTAATCAAATGATATTGCTACTGTCAAATGTTTGACATAAACGTCAGAGTTCTAAACAAGAGTCATAATATTGTGTTAATATTATATTTATTGTTCTTATAAATACGAAGCCGCGGGTAACAACTAGTAAAATATAATTTAAATATTAAACTTAATTTTTCAGATGTATTATCTTTACCGCGTATGTTTTAATACTTTTTTATTTTGTTGTTTTTGTTTAAAAGTATCATCATAAAGTATTTCTTGAATATTTACTTTTTTAATTTAATTTTAAATGCGAAAAAAATAGAGCTTGACAGAATATTTTTTATACACTTAGTTATAATTTAAATATACTCAACAGTAATTGTAGTTTTGTAGGTACAAAAGGTACTGAGTCACTTCTGCGATGTTAATCTATAGGATGTCATCTCATTGTCATCTGAATGTCATCTCTTCACAATGTGTCGAACAATACGCCTAAGCGCCATGAAATTTACGGCGCATATGACGTTTTGGTCGCGAGAAAATGTAATCTCTAAAATCGTGTTGCGCTGCATATTTTATTAGTTGGATTAAACAAAAGTCGCTAGATTTAGCGCTACAGCGAGACTATGGTCCACACAGCGTTTCCACCGCGCAGGACAAACCACCGTCGACATTTCGATGCGACACATTTTTGGCTTGGTATAGCTTCTCTATACGTAGTAGTTACAACTCACTGGTTACACGCAGTTTTTATTGTGATGATCAAAAAAATCTACGTAAGATTCAACAGACACCAACACACCAAATATAGAAACCAGATTAACGAGATATGCAGATAAAACCAGACATTAAAACCAACTAAAAACCAATATATGTTAATTATGGTGTTGGTTTTTTGCTATACAATATAGCCAACTAGCCAACTGTGCAAGAAATAATATTGAGCACTAACGCCGAAGCGGCATTGTCTTTTTTTGCATTACCCTAGTACGGTCGAAAAGAAATCAGGTGCAGGACCAAGGGCTTAAAGTGCTTGGATGAAATAAATTGGAATAAATAAATAAAAAAATTGCAGAAGTTATTAGTGATATACTTACTTCGAGAATTAGATAATGCAATGTTCGTCAGTGCAATAGAAATTCATAACATGCATGTAGTTAAAAATTCATCTGCAAAACTGCCAATCCTAATAAAAAATATACCTACACAAATTGTTGGTAATAAAAACATTGCATTTATACTTCCCTCACTTTTTTTTCATGACTACCTACCACATACCATAGACATCCGCATAAAGGCTATACAGATGTGATGCCCTCCTTTCTCCTTCCACCTCCAAGGGCTACCGGCTACTTACACACCACGCCAAGCACGACAGCTCAGACAGAACAGAAACAGAACTCAGACACTTTACGCCGGTCTCGTGTAAGCGAGAGGTACCTCCCCGGTCGTGCCAGCCCAATTCGGCTGCATGCAAGCATGCAGAGTGCCACTATCTCTTACGAGTACTAATCAGTAATCACTTTGGAGAAACAGGCAGTAAGAACGGCAATACATCTATATATTATTTTTGCATATGCTCATACTCGTCGATAGTAATAGCACAGAGTAAAGAGACGTATTACTTACTCATGTGGTAATAGGCTAGGACTGGTTGTTTTTTTTTTCCTTTGGGAAAAAAGGAATGCTGTGTTTTGCGAAATTTATTAAATCTTTTTTTTTCAGACACGATGAGGACATTTCTGCGTTACTGTGACAACATCACAAGGGCCGGCGGTGCTGCCAGACTTATTTTTTTAAATTTTTACACCATTGGTACATTACTTTATTTTGTAATTACATAAACAGACTTGTTTGAAAAAACACCAAGGACCTTGTAGGACTCGATAGCTAATATGTCAAGAACTTTTTTCCTATGATTTTTGACAATCAATACATTTTTTTTACAAAAATATTTAAAGGTTTTATTGTACTATCCTAACGTTTGTAATCTGTTGTCTCTTTAAACACCCCCAGGCCCTTTGCCCGCCATTCGCATTTACGGCTTGTTTACTTTATATATACGATATTTGAAGAGCATATAACATTCCAGTATTTTTTTTTATTTTATTAAAAAAAGGACTAAGAAACATTATTAGAAGTTACAGAACAAAAGTAGTTGTACTCGTATATGATGATAGCTGCCTGTCTCCGAGGTTGTCGGTGTTTTTTTTTAAATAACAGTAGCTAATTACTAATATAGTTGATGGAATTTGTTGTAACTTCTTGATGAAAATTCATATTATATTTTGATTAAATAATATACTTTTTATACTATTTTCACTTTTAAAAACATAATAAAATAATACAAAAAAAAAGTAACAGTAGCTAACTTATAACGCTCATATAAATATTTTTAAGGTTTAACTGATGCTTCAGACGTAGCCGAGGCACTGAAAGTCTATTTGAACAAGGGTCACGTTTATAGTTTGATTCAACAAGTGACAGGCAATGCCAGTGCTTTTGCGCCAGGTGAGATACGTCCACATAATACGATTCTTTAAAATAGTGTAAATTAATCTATTGAGAGGTTGTATGATTAGAGAGCGATTTATTATTTTTGTATGATGTAGAGTCACACTGCATGCTTGCATGCAGCCGAACTGGGCCGCCATGACCGAGGTCGCTTGGCTTACACAAGACCGGCGTAAAGTGAGAGTTGTGGTGTCGCGTTTCGTGCGGTGTGCAAGTAGCCGGTGGCTCAAGGAGGTAGGAGAAGAAAGGAAGGCAGCGCATCTGTATAGCCTTTATGCGGAACCCGCATTGGTAGAACGGTGTTCCGAATATTAATAATCTTCAGTCCTTGGTCTATCAAGTATCTTCATCATCTTGTATTTTTAATTGACATGGCTGTTTCTGATAGAACTATTAAATCTCTTTACTAAATATTTTTTGCCAGCTGCCGTTGCGAGAGTTCGTCGACAGATAATGATGCCTTCCTTCAGTCCAAAAGTACTGAACAGTTTCTTCGATATTTTCTGTGAGGAAAGTATAAAGCTGACAGTTGTTTTGGAGCCGCATGCAGGGGCTGGATCTTTCTCTGTGGGGCAATATCTTAACGAATGGAGCTTCGATACCATTATAAGTATGTATAGTATTATTGTTCTTATAGATTTATTCGTTTCGACATTAATGCATGAATTCAAATTGGGTCTTATATGAAAAGTATATGGGGGAGTTCTTTCCACGTGTCTCTCTAATATAATATTATTAACATTTTTTTATAAATACCTATTAGTCTAATTTGTTTCATTGCGATACGTATAGTGCATAGATGGGAAGCAAATCTTAGTATTTCAATATGAAATCAAAAGATCATTTTATTAATGCTATGATGATATGATAATGTGCATAGATAAAACCTTCAACAGGTTATTGAATTAGCTCAATATTCTTGTGAATCCTTTATTACACCGAAATTTAGTAAGCCATCTTTTTTTATTGAACTCTCTATTTATTTGAATTTGTATTAAAATATTTAATACAGAAACAATGGGCGCCAAGAAGAGTGATAAAGTATTTTATACGAGAGAATTTTTAAATGCCCTGAACAAACTGGGTCAACTGGCACATGAAAGAGGCAGTTCGTTCTGGTTGTATCCAAATTGCTTGCACAAATTGTCAAGGAATTATGCTGAAATACAACAATGTTCTAAAGTATTGTATGAAAACGCTAATAAGGTAAGAGTATTGTGCCGATATTTATAACTTTAGTTAGAGGTAGTGCCACACTGTATGCTTGCATGCGGCCGAATTGGGCCGGCACGACCGGGGAGGTACCTCTCGCTTACACGAGGCCGGCGTAAAGTGACAGCTGTGCTGTCGCGTGCGGCGAATAAGTAGCCGGTGGGCTATGGAGGCAGGAGAACAAAGGAAGGCAGCGCATCTGTATTGCCTCTATGCGGATGTCTATGGGCGTTGGCAGTCATGAAAATGGCTACGACTGCTCGTTTTCCCCCATATACCATATAAAATGATTTTACTGTTCCTCCAAATATTACCAAACTTAATTTTAATTTACAGCAATAAATTAAGAACACTATTACATATAAAGATAATAATACATACCTATAATATCATAGATTTTATATTTAAAAAAATAAAAAATGTTTTATTTATAAATAAAAATAGCCACTTTATAGGTTTTACAAAACCGAAGAAATTATCTAGAAAAAAAAGAAAAATCTCAAGCGAGCACAGGTCAGTAAAGTTTACCTTATTGTTTAATGATATTGAATATTATCTTAAAGGCGCAGTCCTAACCGCTGGACAGTAAATAACTAAACAAGAATGAAACAATAGCACAAATAATTATGTAAACTACATTCTATATCAAAGCATATAATAACATGTGTTTAGCAAGTACGAGGTTACTACACACCGGGAGATGACGATCGCTCGCTGACATGATGAGATCTGAGATCAGAAAACGCAATCCAAATGAAGACAATACATCAAACGAGGAACATAACTTATTTACTTTAATATGATGTAAAATTTTAGAGATACTCGTATTTCTTTCCCCGCCGAAAAAATTAAGCTACACGAGGTATACGGGACTAGCTTATACATATATTTTTGTGTAACTAACTTAATGCTAAAATAATTTTTCATAGTATTCGTATGTTTTCAGAACTGAATAAAGCTCAGGAAATGAAGGTGTCTATTTTTGATGGCTTACTTAATTCAAATTTAAACGATCAAGAAATTTGTGAAGAGATTCTGTTGTTGATAGGCGCCACGGACTTGACCGGTCTAGCCGTCGGGTTCACGTTGATGCTTCTTGGACTCTACCCTTCGGTGCAAGACAGAGTTTACATGGAGTGAGATTTATATGTACAGATACATTTTTGTTATGATTCTCTTCATTTGAATTGTGTTTTATTATGTATTCTTCTTGATTCTAGAATACAAAACGTTTTCTCTGGTTCTGACAGACCTCTAGTGAAAGATGATCTACCTAAATTGAACTATTTAGACATGGTGATAAAGGAAAGTTTACGTCTGTACCCGCCAGCGCCCATTATTACTCGTAGAGCAAATGTCGATTTTACGTTGCGTGAGTATTTGGTGTCTTTTACTAATGTAAATATTGTTTTATCTCTGGCTTCGTTTTCGTATATCGTCGTTGCCTCTTAAGTGTCGCTCATATGAAAAAACTTTTTTTTCCAAAACCGTGTAGTCTGTTGTCGTACGCACTTTTAGCACGAACTCCTATGTTCGTATCATTGGTATTTTACAAATTTTAAATTACTTCGATAATCTCTCATGTGTCAGTCAACGTAATTATGGATACACAAAACCACATATGTGCAAAGAAAATATTGGAACTATTGAAAAACTGTAGTTTTCAGCTCGATAGATGTTCTATTTTGGCAACGACGATATGCTAATGGCATACAATTTTTTTGAGATACGTTTTATAGAAACTATTGATTTAATTTGATAACTGACGTGAGTTTTATTATTTGATTCATGTGTGAAACACAACCAGCTATAATTAATTATTTAATTATTTTTGATTCCTGAACAAAAGTTTATTTAGTACAGTTTATGCCTATGTACCAAGTAGTAGTATGGTAAGGTAAGTAGGATGGTAAGAGAGCACCAACGTCCAATGCATCTATTACACAAGAGATTTCGCAGAAGTAAGACCCTTTTCTAAAAAGTTATGTCAGAAAGACCATGGATGGCAGCTGATTCCTGAAATAAGTAATGCGCGAGAAGGAACTTCTTAAAGTAATAAATAATAATATGCTTGACGGAGAGAACTTGGACATAAACAATTGCATTAGAGTGACAAAATATTTATGTTAAAAAGAATTGAATATCTTGCTAGTTAATTTACTTCTTTCGATGAAGTAAATCCTGGTGTATTTGGTACAAATGATAAAAAAGTGGTATTGTGTATGATGATTTGAATTTTGAGGTATAATGATTCTTTTTTTTGATGGTATAGAGGAGCAAACAAGCAGTTGGACACTTTTTTATGACTACCGAAGCCCATAGATATCAGCATAGAGGCTATACACATGTGTTACCCTCCTTTCTCCTCCCACCGCACAGTGGAAAATTTGGGTCCGTATCGGATCAAAAATCTGTAACTTCAAGGTTTTTCATCGTATTGTATTGATATTTGGTACATGTATACAGTGATATACAAAGATTTTAAAAATAGTCAATTTTTGTATTTTTTTTCAATGTATACATATTTATTTTAGGTGGAAAAAAAGGAAAAGAGAAAAAAAGTAACGAGTAGTTTATTTTTTTATAAATAAGTACTAATATGAGTAAAATTAAGAAAACTTAAACAATTACTAATCAATATACAATACATACATACATACATACATATAACAAGCATAATAAAATACATAAAATTATAAAATCGTACCTATCTATACCTCACACAAAACTAATTGATATTTGATCTCAGATTGGACAAATCTTATAATATTATAGATTTTAAATAACTAGGTTTTAGTTACTTAAAATGTTATATCTAATTGTCACTATCCTCGCTATTCCTAACTAAAATTACTTCCGGTGTAAATGTAGGATCACCTTCAGATACCACCTTCAAAAGACTTAGTGTCTCTTCATCAAGTTCCTTCACATTTCTCACATAAGGCTTTTTTAAATTTGAAATGTATGGATCTGAAGTATATAGAAGAGTATTAAATATGTCTTCATTTGTAGCTAAACGGGAACATTTTCTGGCATGGTGCAGGCGCATATGTCTGTAGTCTTTATTGCGCGACTCTTGTGCATCTTCCGACAGTTGCCCAATAGGAAGAACAGAAAAATGTTTGATCACGTTTTCTCCGTGTATAAGTAATTTGTGCACGGAGGACGACATGTAGTACCAATCATAGTTATTAACATAAATTCGCGCAGTTTCTAAGGCATAAACTCCAAATTTTTCGGGATCGATCATCATTCCAGAAGATAGAGCTTGTAAAATAATATATAAGCGTTTAATCAATGTTTCATCAACACCTGTTATGTTTGCCGAGCAAGTATAATTGTAAAAGAACCTTCGTGCTGTATTTCCATCACTTGAGTTTCCACTTAATTGACGAGGTTTGTCGATAATTAATCCTAGCTCTTCCCTGAAACGTTTTTGAACAAATTCCTTCTTTTCTTTCTTCAATTTCTTTTTTTCCTCTGTTGTAGCAGACCAAGTCTTAAAGTCAAGATTGTAGCAAATGTGTAATACCATTTCCATGCTGCGAATCCAGGCATGCAATGTGGATAATCCATATTGGTAAGCATTTTCATTTTCAGGTCTAGCAGTCACTTTTAATAGGTCATTCATAAGTCGAGGAGTAGCCCCACATATCGTGCACGTAGAACCCGATGGAGTTTCTGTTAGGACCCATATTCTTCTAGTAAAAGAGTGTTTTTCCTTTTCTTTGTTGATTCTGAGGAGTCTCCATAAGCAATGCACGGTCTTCCTCGTTCACCAGAAGTTGATGGCAGTGAATGTGCTTCAGATTCTGGAAACTGTACTGAATATCCTGACTCTAGCCAGCTTGTATTATCCCGAATAAATTTGTCCTTTTTCCGTGATGCTTGAGCCCAGCGCTTATTGAAAGAAGGCAAAATATGTCTTTGAATGTCACCAATTACAAAACACAAGTTGTTTTCAGAAACATTTAATGTTTGCTGTAGAACTATGGACAACGATTCCAAGGTTCTGCCACGATCGATATAGGGAATGATGAAATCGCCCTTAGTACAGTTGAAAGTTGACATTTTAATGGAAATAACCAATTTAAATAAGTGTCACTTAATATGAAATACACGCTGAAGTGTGCAATTTGAAGATATTTGCTTCCCTTTATATACTGTTTTTTTAGATATGAAATACGTACTAATATCAATGTTATGCAATTTTTTCTCACGCAGTACGAGTGCGAAATAAATGATATGCTATTGCTATCAAAATATTGTGGTTTATATTGTTTTTGTAAACTATGTCAGCGGTAACCGCAAAAGATACTGAATTATCTACTCCGACCGCAATCACATTTTTTCCCATAACTTCCAGGATCGCAAACTTCCGCAGCTGATTTCTTCATTTTTTTATTTATGAATAGTTAGGCTATCAAATAACACATAAAGTTGCGCGTGGGGAGACGTGGGTAAATGTGAAAACCTTCGACGAAAAAAAAAAAAAGTGAAAAATAGGGTATGTCAATTTTTAAGTACTTACTCAAAAATAAAAAGCATATTAAAAAAAATTAATAGCTAATTATTAAGAACACAAAATATCCTTTTTAAAAATGTATAAAACCGCATGCATGTGCTAAATACTTTTTTAACAATATTTATTTGAATTATGTGTATGCAAACATTTGAATGAGCCATCCGCTACTTCAACTTACTTCAACCTAAGAAAAAAAAATATTTACGCAGTCTTAGTACAAAAAAATGTCTGATTATGATTATTTGGTTATTAGAGTATCGAATGCAATAAATATTTAATTCAAAATGTGATATTTTTAAAAACCATTTATGATATGCTCTAGTTCTACCATTTTCCACAGTGCACCGTCGCGGCTACCGGCTACTTACACTGCACGAAACGCGACAGCACAGCTGTTGCTTTATGCTGGTCTCGTGTACGCGAGAGGCACCTCCCCCAGTTGTTGACTGCAAGCAGGCATGCAGTGTGGCACTACCTCTACTAAGTTTTTTATTTAATATAACAAATTGCAGCTTCTGGAAAGGTCATTCCACGAGGTGCTGAGGTAATAGCATTCATTATCGGGCTGCACAGAAATCCCAAATATTGGGGCTCGGACGCCGAACACTTTGATCCTGCAAGATTTCTACCGGAACGATTTCAAGATGTGGACCCAAATGCTTTTATACCATTTAGCTATGGCCTACGTAATTGTATCGGTAAGTGTCCCACTTTCACACACTTTCAATACTTTCTTTTCGGACCTGAATCTATCCCGTGAAAGCGAAGAAAAGCTCAACATCTATGATGACCACCATCGGGAGACGAGAAGATTGGGGTCGAAATGGTGACCGAATTCCCTGTCTCCCGCAGATAAGATATATTCATCCTGATATGACAGTTGTAATCGTAAATTTAACTATTTTTGCACGGTTCCGACGACGTAGTCGTAGACGTGGTTGTTCAGAAGAAGCTGTCCCCAAAGAAAAGTCTGACCACCGAGTCCAGCATATCGCTGGAGGGACCCTGTTGCTTGTAGATCCGAGAAACCCCCTAGTTATAGCTACTGAAGGCACCCGCAGGGGCTTGGTCGGTCTAATTGGACTAATTCTCGAGTCCGACATAGGTCTAGGGGCCACCGGACTCCTAGGTATCATACGTAAATGTGGTCCCCTGCGTAAACAAAAAAAGGTGGGGAGTGCTTAAGGCTCTTGTAAGGGTTGACTACGGACTGGCATTTGTCGTGATATCCCAGATCTGTCATCGACAGGGTGCGTCGGCGATTGGCCAGTCTGTCACACTAAGGAGTCGGACTTCACCTCAGGGGGGCTGTTTCAGCGACCAAAGAGCCAGACCCAGACAGACGGCGAACAGTTTAACATCGAGTCTATGACGCTCGGGAGCCAGAGGTTTATTGGGATGTGTCTTCGCGATGCATCAGATTTCACCAGGACTGGCCTGGAGAGTTGGATGCATCGCAAAGACACTGAAATCGTACGCACACGGTATAATACGTTTGTACCTTTGTTTTTTTCAGGTTATAAGTATGGACTAACAGCAATGAAAGTAGTCCTAACATCGATCCTGAGAAGATATAAAGTTGTGGGTAAGCCCGCGCAGGGACCTATTCCTGATATTAAGCTGAAACACGTATTGTTTCTGAAACCAGTGAATAATTTTGAAATTGAGATTGTGAAAAGAACATCGTAATACCTACGTTATAATTTAAATAAAATATAGAGTGCAATAAGGAAGCAGTTATTTAATTTCTTAAACCTTTTATTTTTTTATAAACTCATGTTTCAAGAAACAACTGGCATAATATGGTAGCTTGCAAGCTGTCTCGGCTCTCGCTCACATGTTCGTTCTCGAGAACAATCGTACGTGTTATTAAAGACTTGCTTTAAAACGTGTAAATATAAGTTAATATAATAGTAGTTTATGCAACTGTCGTATAATGAAGGGTATTAAAACAGGAGTGTGAGTTTTTGAAACGAGCGAAGCGAGTTTCAAAATGGTTAACGAGTGTTTTAATACCCGTGTTATATGCAGTTGCATACACTACTTTATCTTCACTAATGCAATTAATCAATTAATAAAACATTGCGAAACATCAAATTCAAGCGTACGTGTATTGTCGAACTGGCCGCCATTAAAATCTAACCAATGAGAGCGCAGCTGCACCGCGCGCAGGGCCAATCAGGAGCGAGCACGCGCTGTTAAGGATTTTGACATAAGGCTCTCTCTCACCACTCACTCTCTCTATCTCGCTCTCACACAGTGTTATAATGAGATTTTACGATATCGATTTGGATATTATAACATCATGTCAAATTGCTTAAATTGAGTTTTTTGTTGTCTGAGCTATAACAGTAGTTATTATAAGTCAAGTATTGAAAACATAAGTAGAATGTTACAACATTAGTGTAGATAAAAATGTTTACGAGCCCTGAGATGTCACGCTGAAGTCAGCGTGCAAATTGATACATAATTCTATATTTAAGGCGCTATGGGTCCCAATTGCGATCCGCCTAACTAGTTAATTTTGCGTCTCTCGAAAATAGAGACAATATTTAGATTAATATCATTTTATAAAAATAACCATACGCTTATATAACAAAGTGACTCCTTAAATTTCTTCGATTACTTATTGGGAATAGATACTGTGATGGCTACACTCGGTATGATGTCTCTGGGGGCGTACTTCGAGTGCAGCGTCACTTATATAGGTCTCTTGGAACCTCTTCTATATTTAACTTAGATCATTTAGTAAAAATGATCTAAGATATTTAAGTACTCGTAGGAAAACACCTTTCTTCTTCATATGAATTTATTGCATTTAATATATCATACCTAATACAATAGTTATAGCCCTGACTACTATGTCACATACTTGTCTTGTACAATTAATTCATCCTTTTACTGTAAGGTCCGCGCTTGGAAGCGCATCCCAGAATGAAGATATATTTTTCCTCTGTCAAACAGACGTCTTCGAATTGTTCTAGAAAGAGTTTAAACTCGAATTGTTATATTTTTATTGAAAAATATAACACTTTCAGAGGTTCTATTCGCACTCTATCAATGAGGTTCTATGCCTACGTTACAATACATATTTTAGTTGTGGAAATAACTTTGATAGTTATTGAATAGTACTATATGGATTTAAAATTGATGGAAACGTCAGAAATAGTGTTTTTCATTAAAGTTTACGATTTTTTTTCCATCGAGGCAACAACAACACAACAACAACAACAACCAAGGTCACAGCCTCTTTCACCTCCTGTACGCCTCCATGACGAGTTCCCTTGAGGTGCGACTTCATCTTGGGGAATAGAAAAAAGTCACAGGGAGCAATATCAGGGCTATAGGGTGGGTGAGGCAAAGTTGGAATGGATTTTCGCGCCAAAAACTCTTGCACAACGAACGAAGAATGGGCTGGTGCATTGTCATGGTGCAAGATCCAACCGTCCTTTGCGAGTTCGGGTCGCACACGCAAAACACGTGCCCGCAGCCGCTCCAAAACCCCAACATAGAATTTTCCAGTTACTGTCTGACCAGGGGGAACATATTCACGATGAATGATACCGTGGATATCGAAAAAAACGATCAACATTGCCTTCAGTTGTGACTTTGACATCCTCGCTTTCGTTGGCCGCTCCCCACCCATTTCCACCCACTGCTGACTTTGTTTACGCGTCTCAGGATTATACTCGAATATCCAAGTCCCATCTCCAGTGACTACCCTACTCATCCAGTCGCTGCCGTTGCTCTGAATGCGGGATAACAGATCTTCACAAATCGATTTCCGCAGCTGTTTTTGTTCATGGGTGAGCACTTTTGGCATCATCTTTGCGCAGATCTTTCGCATGTTCAAATTGTCGTGTAACATCTTGTTGATGTTTAACTCGTAAGACAATGCGCGAATGCTTAGGCGACGGTTAGACGTGATCAAAACGCGCAAACGATCAACATTTTTGTCAGTGCGAGTGGTGACGGGAGCTCCTTCACGTGGATCGTCTTCCACCGATTCACGCCCGTCCTTGAACCGCTTCGCCCATGCAAAGACGCGCGTTTTTGACATTGTTTGTTCTCCATAGACAACTTGCAATTTTCGGAGGATTTCCGAGGGCTTTTCGCCAGATTTCACTAAAAATTGAATCACAACACATTGCTTGTAATGTGAATCACTCATTTTCACGACGCCACTAAAAAAGTTACTTTCGGAAAAAACCTTAGATGAAGATACATTAGATTGGCAATGCAAAAGAGAAAGAACATAGTATACGTATGTTAGAGCGAGATAGATTTACGAGATCATTCACAACGTCCTAACGGCCTGTAGCGGCCTAGCGTAAGTAATGACCGGCACATTTTCCTCATTATTTAGAAAAATCTTTGATTTTAAAGTATAAATTAGAATGTATTAGATGTAATTAACTATAGTTATGTGTCCAGTAACAAGATGTAACTCATTTAAAAAAGAAAACCCACATTTCACACGTAAATACGGATTAAACCTTTACGCCTCTAAAAGCAATGTTTGAGAACTGTTACTTAAGTTTTATACGCATATAGATGGGAAATTTTATAACATTTTATTATATCAATGCCGTAAATGTATATGACTTTGATTTAAAATAATAATCCGTTATCCGTTTATTTTGACTATACAGGACTTTGTTTTTTGTTTTCCATTTTAGTAACATTGGATTGCGGTATAGGTTGTAGTACAGTTGCTCACTTTTACGTCTATACATATTCTTTGTTTATTTATTTGCTTGAACATATTGACATAATGTCTTGAAATATCAATATTTGTTAAAAAGCACTAGGATCTATTTAAGGACTTTAGCACGGTACATATTTATTATGCCCGAGATCCAACTTGGCTGACAGTGTCAAATGGTTTTTGCATGCATTTTATCGCTATAGTTGCTTTCCTATGGCGATAAAATATACAATACGTTATACGATTCCCAAGGAAGTTCGAAACTTACCACTGAAATAGTGAAGAAATGGTTGATAGAAAAATGTTTTTTATAAACTAAATGACTTTATAAATTATGCTGTAAAGGACATATTATAATCGTACATATTAATTTTAATTTTATTATATAATCTATTTTATTTCTGTGCTTTTGCGCATGTACCCATAGAAATAATTTTTAGAATTATAATTATAAAAAATATTTCTATTCTAAAAAGGACATCAAGACAAAAAATAGAATCGTAATATGGACAATTCAATATAATTATTAATGTAACAAACTTTTGGCTTTTATTTTTAAGATACATAATATTTTAGACATGTAAATTTGGTATATAATAATATTTGCACGTTGATTCAGTCAGCGACGCATGTGGATTGTGGAATTCATATAATTAATTGTTCAAACCACCTTGTATTTACCTTGCCTCAATTAATAAATGATTTTGAATTTTTTGAACCTTCGTCTTAATTTTACAATTATTAGCCACAATCATTTTGCGTTACAAAATTACTCACATTCATTAAGTATTTTCTAACTTCAACTTTAAAACACGTTTAATATTAGAATACATTGGTACTGTTCTGAACCATATGACTACCATCTAGACGTGTTCCGCGTAATTAATGTAATCAATATGTAATACCGGTGTGAGCCGCCAGAGGCGGTTCGGTCGCTGTTTACCGGTGCCGCGCGGTTGCTACGCGACGCTTGTGATCGAGTCGCCATGTTATATTGTTGTTGAATCTCTTAAAAGATCGTTGTAATTGTTATTTTTTTGTTACGCCTTGTTTAATGCTACTGGGATTGGCCGCGTACATAATTTGAGACTTGAGTTTATGATTGCTAAGTTAAGTTAAGTGTTGGTTCCCCTTTTGATATTATCGGGAGTGTAAATTAATTGACAAACTAAATGAACTTTTGATTGATTTGTGTTTGTGTATAAGTTGAAGATAAAAGACTTTGACACCACCGCTTGACGAAGCTTGCCTAAGAAGATTCATATTTCGGACGGATTGCAGCTTACGGGAAGCTAAGTATATCTCATTGCATGCGTGAAATTTATGGCCATAGGTTTTATGTAGTAATGTGATATATTAAGCCGGTCTCCAGATACGCAAGGTAATTGCATTAATTTTAAGTTTAATTTAGCTCTGCGTAATCGCAGACAGGTTCATTCTGATTTGAGCTCTGTGTATAATAATTCACTTCCACTGCGCAACAAATCCAGGGACAGAACTGAACAGGTACCTACATCGTATTATCAAAACATTAATGACCCATTGCCATTATTTCGAGGTTCGCTTAGAATTTTATTTAAATTATAATAATATTTTTGTACTAAGTAATATTTAAATATGTTTGTAAACAATTTTAGTGCTGTAATATTTTTATATATTTCTTTAAGTAATTTGTTCAATATTTTGATTTTTTAATACACCTTTCACCGAAAAGTGACCGCCCGAAAAAATTTGAAAATATACGTCAACTTAACGAGAAAAAGCCCTAAAAGAGGGCGTCTAAGTTGTATACTTTTTTTATCGAATGTTTTTTTTACATTATTTTATTATTTTACAAGAAATTTCTTAAATAATCTGCAAACATTATGTTTACGTAGGGGGAAGTCCCACAGTACCGAACACTTAAGCTTAGCAGGCATTTCAAAAAAAACTCATAGTTTTGCAGACATTTATTATGCATTATACTTTACACAACTATCATAGACATGTATATAAATCAACAAACAATCAACAAAACACAAATTTGAATA
>LUGF01058462.1:157476-174134 GCA_001625245.1 Calycopis cecrops | reverse complement strand
AAAACATAACCAGTCTCAACATATTTAAAAGTCAATTAAAAAAATATATGTCTAAAAAATGTTATTATAATTTAAAAGATTTTTTTGAGGACAGTACCAACTAAAGTTAGACGATATTATGTCTTTTAATAAATATTAAAATTGTAATATTAAGTTGCTGCGCCCTAACAGGGTATCATGTATGGACACATAAAATGTTACCACCTTTGTACTCATGATTGCAATAAAGATTTTGTATTTTGTATTTTGTATTTTAGCAGGTAAAGGCTGACTGTACACACTCCCAGATGCGTTGCATGCGCTTACTAGATAAATAACTTTAGTTATTCGATCTCTGTGCTCGTGAAACTACACATTCAATTGTTTTTACTGCCAACTATAGTTAATTTGTACTGTGATTTACTCGTATTATGCCGAGACTAAGTGACTTACCACCTTCCCACATTACCGATATGCATTATGTGTATGGTTTTTGTGACGGAAATGCTAATGCGATGGTTTCACTATAGCATAGCTAAACTTAAAAAGAAATTCGACGGTTACGATCCATCCAATACCGAACTATTGCGATAAACCCCTTGTTTTCCAAAGTTATGGAACCACCATTAGAAGATCACAATGCAATTTAATAAGACGATCGCAATGTAAAATAACGATTTCAGCTGGTGATCTTCTAACGTACTTATCGAACCGAGGCAGTCGCATCTAAGAGAGAGGGATTGGCGGTTAGTTACAATATAGAGAAATCCTTTGATCGGTTTTGGCACAAAGCGCTTATTTAAAGCTATATTAATGGAAAATTGAACTGTATGTAATACTGGAAATTATGCGATTAGATAACCAGTTTTTTTTGATAGATCGACGGTGCATGAAAAATAGTATCCTGCGTACGCGGGTTATGTGAGTGATACGACACGGCGCTGCTGGTCAATAAATTAATAATCATTTGTGACTCAATGTCTTAAAATTATTCCAAAGTTATTTTATTTTGTCTCATTTTGCAGCGTGAAAACACGTTGCTGCAATAAAAACCAATGCAACGGTCATGTCGGGGTCTGTTGTTATAGTGCTGCTAAGTAATAACAATGTATTTATTATTAATAGTTTTGTTAACCATTTGCATAATATATGCACACAAAATAAGAAGCAGTCGTTTGTACAATATCGTGTTTAAGTTGCCACCAGGCATGCCGGAGATACCTATAATTGGATCAGGCCTTAGCCTATTGGGCAATTCTGAAGGTAAAATACAGTTATATCACACAGTTTCTATTTATTTGGTTTGCAATTTTTTTTAAACCTTTTTTTTACCACCTTGCACCGTACTGTGCGAACATGGGCATGCTTTCGCAGTCATCCGCAAACCTGCCGAGACCCCTCCACGTGAGCGTGGAGCTCCACTCTAACAACAAGGCGCGCCAGAAAAAACAAAAGCTCGCCTTACCTCCAAGACCCCCGTTCAGAGGGCAACGGACCCACCTCGAGACCGCCACATTGGGGCCAACCATTAAACGGCCGCAGAGGACAGAGAGAACGGATACGACACACCGCATCTCCTCTTCCTCGGCACCACCGCCAACGCATCTGACGGTGACCCCCCGTTAAGTCGCAGGAGACAGAGCGCAAGGCAACGACACACCGAGATACCTCTCCTCCCGTGACCCCCCCTGACTGCAGAGGCCAGAAAACTCCAACGTCGCACTCCCCTCGGACGCATCCAAAGCAGGCCCACGACCAAGCTCACTCGAGGCGTCCCCTCTTGGGATCCCACTAGGGTTCACCGTGGTGATCCAAGCCACGGTTACTAAGCCCCTTCACCACGACAAGGTGGAGATCCATCAAGGGGGGTTGCTTGGCACCTGTCTGACCATAGGCAAAGTAAAGTTAAGACATTTAGTCTTTCTACTATTCAGTATTAAATTATTAACACTAAACCAATGTACTATCATTGATAGAGAACTATTTACTTTTTCACAATTCATGCGTTGTCACTTGTATTTATAATTTAAGACGTGGCATAGGCAAATAGAACAAATAGGAATCTCGTGATTATCTTTAAGTGCATGTGGCATGTCATTTATACAAGCTTGATGAAAGCGAGAGGCATTAAATTAAACCACATAAACTATAAGCGCCCACAGTTAATCCGAAACTATTAAGAAAAAGTTTACGACAAGTATACGAAAATTTCAAATTTCAAACAAGTTAAATAGCAAAAAATCGTAAACATGCTTTGTATCGGTTCGTACAGCGAACGGCAACCTCTAAACTATTGCTCTGATTGATCTGAGTTTTGTTGTGTAACCTGGAAATTATACACTAAATATGCTTTTTTTTGCATATGTTTAATTAATCCCTCTCGCTTTTATCAACCTTGTATATAATATTAAAAAAAGAAATGCCCCAAAATGGACCATTGTGTGGCCCCATTTCTATTCTGATGTTAAACATCTTTTTAATATCTCTGTTTGTCATGAGGCATGAACTCACACTAGAGTTAATGTGTATAATAATATAAATAGTATGTTTTACTTATTAATGTTTGTTACAGATCGAATGAGATATATAACAAAGCCAGCCATAACACCATAGAACGGGGCGGAGTAACTAGATATTATACGTTAAATTAATTGTATTACATTGGTAAATATTTTAATTTCTACAAGCAACTGCTTGCTTAAGCTTTCTTTTGCTCCAGAAATATATAATACACAGATGTAACCAATTACCTTACAATAATTTGGGAAACGAACACCTGACTGCTTTAAGATAACTGATTTTAATGTACCTGTTTCACTCACGTTACGAATCTGACATCACCTCATACTTTAGACAAGGTCTAGTCATTCACAGTGGGAACCGCGACAGACAAAGGACCTAAGCTCTATATCCATACTATATCAGGTTACATAAAAATTTACATACGTACATAGCTGCACCCATAGAATGAATCTTGTTTTGTTTGAAGATCATTTATTTTTTGCACATTGATGTGCATATATGCAGATTGATTTGCACGTAGATGGCTAACATTTTAAATAATATTATTATATAAAATTAAAAAAAGATTATTTCAAAAATATAATAAATATTATATTTCTTAGATATTTTATGAGTTATCTTTATCAACAACTTGAACAACAATTTTCTGGAGACTAAACTCAAGTTCAGTCGTCCGTACTGTGCCCATTTGCAAGTATCACTGGCGTAACTCTAAACTGATTGCTTTCATTCGTCGTGCTTTGACGAATTCCTAAGTCAATGAGTACTGATTTAAGGTCTCTTTTTCTTAAAATATGGTACTGTTGCATAGAATTTTACAGACATTATTCGATGAATTTTCGTGTGTAGGTACACTTGGACGCGATATGGATTTCAGTGAGCGATACGTAATATAGATTTTCTCTCACGGCCGCTATCTTTATCCCTAGACCGTGATGACCAGTATATTATAAACATGTCAAAATCGTATATCTACCATTAATTTTTGAGTTTTCTGTGCTCATTTTGTTGCCCTTCTGTCTACCCATGTATTTGTCTGTCTTTTCAGAAACTCTTGGAAGGGTCGATGTGAAAATTATGTATGATTTCGAGGTCTACAATGCTCTTGAAACGCAGAAAAAATTTAAGGCATTCAAATATACTACACTGATGCGGTAACTGGCAAAAATTTCCCCGCTCTCTAACCCTGCACCATCTCCGGTGTCACCTTAATATGGTGACACCGGGGGAAGTGCGGGACTGGAGAGCTTTCTTCGCATTCCTACCAGGTCCCAACTTACCGCGTCCGTGTAGTACACTCATATTTTATATTGGGTACTTACTACTTCCCGTTAACCTAGAAAAAACGTAAATTATAGAATTTGGGAAGAAGTAGAACGAATAGAAATTATAAATTTAGTACCTACTATATACTTACTGAACATACACATTACGAACTATCATTTCTTGTTCGTTTCGTTCCAAATTAGTGCAGGTTTCTGCAAATATAAGTTTGTCAACTTTTCTAAGTTGTCACGCTCACGGCTTCTGTTGGTACGGAACCGTTAATGTGCGAGACTTATTTACACTTGACCAGTTTTTTTACACATTTCTAAAAATATGTCAAATACTTACCTATATGTATTTCATATTGTTTAGGTTTTACCGACGCTTCAGATATAGCCGACATTCTATCACTTTACTTAGAAAAGGATTATTTATATTCTTTTCTTCAAGTAGTCATTGGGAACGGCAGCACATTCGCTCCAGGTAAGACGACTAACTAATTTTTATTACAATATTTTTTTTATTAAACATGGTCTAACAAACAAGCCGGGACTGGATCGATCGTTCGTTCAGTGTTGGGGAATACCTTAAATTGTTCAGTTTTAATAGTATGTTAGGTAAGTACAGTGTGTTATGTTCTTTTTAGTATTCTGTATCTGTCAGAGAAAAAAAACCGGCCAAGTTCGAGTTGGACTCGCACACCGAGGGTTCCATACCAACGAAAGGTATATCTAGGTGTCTCTGCGATATTTTTTACCACAAAATAAAATAACTTGGTTTTTCATAGCGTTTATTGAAAATGTATTATTTTTCAAAAACTAATAATGATATCTTACTCAAACCAATTTTCGTTGAAAGATCTTATTAAGATCTATAGCATATATTTTTTAGATTTCTCACTCTCTTATTTATAAGTTGGAGGGGAATTTTATTTTTTTCACTTGGGAAGCGTATGCCTTTAAAACAACTGAACTTGACGAAAAATGGGATTTTTATTTTTTTTTCACTTTAGAAGCGTATGCCTTTAAAACAACTGATTTTGACGAAAACTGGTTTTAGTAACGTTAATGTAATTTTTAAAGACCTATTCATTGACATTCCTCACATACAGGTTGGAGGAAAAAAAAATAGTTTCAGTTGTTCAGTTTGTGGAGTGCCTCCCTTTACCTTTACCCCAATTCACAGAACACACCAACCTACAAAGTTTCAACTACGAAGACCCAATAGTTCCAGAAAAAAATGGCTGTGACATACGGACGGACGGACAGACGAATCTATACGGGTTCCGTTTATTGCCATTTGGGTAGCGAAACTCTAAAAACGGATGAATCACATATAAGTAGTGTATAAAATCGCACGCTATCTAAAACCTGTTGGGTACTTTCCCGTGGACCTAGAATTGTGTAATTTGGCAAGAAATAAGATCTTGTAGTTACACATATTTGAAAAAATTCTAAAACGGCTAAATTTTATAACTATATTACCTACTGAAAAAATAATTCCCTACATATTATGTGTAGTATGTTTAATACAAAACATGTGCAGGTACCTACTCGTAAATATAAATTTATCAACTCATATAAGTTGATTCGCTCTAATAGATCAAGAAGCTTAAGTAAAGAGAAGCAAATCTTTGCTTGTGTGCTTCATCTCACCTCGCGCAGAGAATATTATACTTACATCTCTTTGGTACGAAAATCTCAGTGCCCAAGTGCGTCTCGCACTTGGCTGGTTTTTTTTGTTGTATAATAGGTACCTAGAAGGCTCAGTCGTATTTCGCAAGAGGACGATTTTAAGATGTTAAAAATTTTTTTTTTAATGAACTTATAGGTAGGTAGGTATACACTATACTATACAGGCTTACTTTTTGGTCATCGGCCAAATTTTAAAATAAGGCAGTAAATATCATTCCGAGGGTCTAATTTTTTGTTTTTTTATTTCATAAATGGAACGTATTATTATTTTCTGATCCAAATGTGAAAATTTGGCCGGTGACCAAAAAGTAACCCTGTAGTAGGTATGTCGACTAAAGATAAAGTTTTCCTTCTTCAATTAATTATCTTCATGAAAATGTGAAAATGGTAGTAATTGGGCAAAAGAACAATCATATAAAAAGGAAAATAGAGCGCAAAAACTACCCCTTAGTCTTATAAGCATATTATATATATAGAATAAGACATGAATTGTAACTCGCAGCGAATGTCTAAACAGGGGCCTCCGGCGTCAAATAATATGGTCATAGATATTCTGGAATAGAATTTTACAGTTCGTGTAATCAAAGCATAAAACTTGCCACCGAAAGACTAAAGCTGGCTTCTCACTGCGCGTGCTACCACGCGCCGCGCCGCTCCACGCGCAGTGACTCGCCACGCGACACCGCGCCACCCAACGGAAACTGGAGCGGCGCGGCGCGTACCATTGGTCGGTGGATGAATGTGTATATGTATATTGTATATGTATATGTATCGATCGCCTACACTCGCGAGCCGCCAGCGCCGCGCCTTTGAAGTTACCGACTTTTAGCGGATAGGTAGCGCCGCGCCGCGCCTGCCCGCGCCGCGCCGCGCCTGCCCGCGCCGCGCCGCGCCTAGCTCTTTACACTGCGCGGGGCGCGTGCGGGCGCGGCGCGGCGCGGGCTAAAGCTGGCTTCTCACTGCGCGTGCTATTACGCGCCGCGCCGCACCACGCGCGGGCACGCGCCACGCGACACACCGCGCCACCCAACGCAAACCGGCGCGTACCGTTGGTTGGTGGACGAATGTGTGTATATATGTATATATGTATCGATCGCCTACACTCGCGAGCCAGCGCCGCGCCTTTGAAGTTACCGACTTTTAGCGGATAGGTCGCGCCGCGCCGCGCCAGCCCGCGCCGCGCCGCGCCTAGCTCTTCACACTGCGCGGGGCGCGTGCGGGCGCGGCGCGGCGTGGGCTAACACGCGCAGTGAGAAGCCGGCTTAACACGCGCAGTGAGAAGCCAGCTTTACGTCCATTTGGTTACATCCGTATGTCATGTACAGACTTTCATCAAATTACACACAGACGCAGCGAGATTTGGATAAATTGAAGAAAAGCGCTGATGAGGTGAGAGAGAATATATTATATTATGTATATTTATTCCGTAAACACCAATATAAATTATATTTTCGCTTTCTTTTTCTCGCTCTCTTTTTCTCTTATTTTAAAAACAAAGCGATTCTTTATATTTGAAATTATTGTCATATTATTTAAGTGGTCATTATAATGTTATTATTTTTGATCTTTTAAAATATAGTAAAGTGTAAACCTTTAATTAATTAAATACAAATATATCAATACTTGTGTGCGAATGGTTGTTTCACATATTATGTGCGCGCAAATTATTATTTTTATTTGCAGGTTATAGAAAGCCGAAGGATTTACTTGAGACAGAAGAAATACTTGTCATGCCAAGGTAAAAAAAAACAACTCACAAGTAGTAGGTATTTTTTTTTAATAGCCTCGTGCTAATTAATTATCATAAGGACCAGTGTTACGGGTTCTAAACAACGGAAAAGACAATGTCTAATTTCGCTACCACTGGTATTATTAATTTTTATTAAATTATTTTCTTTTTACGATTTTTGGAGTGTTTTGTTGTCGACGTAGCGAAAAGTAATTCAGAAAATAAGAATAGAAATTGCACATAGTTCAAAATACCTACAATAAATGACTAATTTCTTCGGTACGTTGGACAAGTTACGTTCGGACAAACATTGTACCCGCAACTGACTTTTGACGTCACTTTTTCACAACTATTACGTGAAAGCTAACGTTATTTTCATATTTGAGAGTAACATGATAGCCAATAGCAAAACATTTAAGCTAGCTTGACATATGTCAGTTTACATTATTTTTCAACATTATCGATTTTAGATCTTTCGGAAACTGTAGGTCTGAAATTTTTTTATTGTGCAAAAGCGTTATCATAATTTTCTGCTACTATCGGATTCATTTGTTACTTGTCTGTATAACTTTTGGCTCGTATTTCAACGAACATTGTATTTGATAACTAAATATATTCGATAATCTTCCGATTTTATATTTTTACGTAAAACATTTCGTTTTTACGCAACAATCTTTTATAATCTTTTGATCATGATTTCTAGCGTATACTTATATGTTAGAAATCCGTGCAACAGGTAATTATTGATGTGGTCCTTATTTCGATTTCAAGTTCTGAGAGGCTTTTCTTGAAAATTCTTTCTTTTAAGAAATTCTCAACAGCTCTAAGGTAAACAATTATATAGCAAATGGGATCGCCCCGTAATTTTTGGCAGCTACTTTTTTAAATATCTTTCGATTTAGATTCGCTAGATATTTTTATTTGCCGAAAAGTGGACTTAATTATCTATCTAACGATGTAATGGGGTGAGGCAACACTCAATACATTTTGGGCATTGTCTTTTATAAATTTAGCACATGTTATATATTTAAGATTTTACTGTAGGAATACACATAATACATAGATAAACATCCATGACCTAGGCAGGATTCGTACCCGCAGACAGGCATAACATGGTTAGTAGAACACATACGATACAACTGACTGTAGTTAGTACGGCATACTTGTAAGCTGAACGTTTTTCTTTTAAGAGTAAGACTGCCTGATCGGGGTACTGCTAAATTTAGCTTATATAGTAATGAGGGACTGTCTAATTTTCCGTTAATTCATTTATGCAGATACACAACGTCCGAAATTTTTCGTCTATGTTCCAGTGAAATTAATTTGAAATACGCAAGCCTTTAATCCTACGTCATAAGATTTCGGTTAAGATTAAGTGCGAGTGATAAATGACAAAGAATTGTTTTCGGAGTTTTTCAATCCTGGAAATATGTACTGATTAGAAAGGACTCCATATCTCACAGCAGTATTCTAGAATTGTTCTCACGTAGCAGTTATAGAGGAGAATAGGGATTTCGTAACCCTTAAGGAATTTTATTTGGTGGATGACAAAACCGGCCAAGCGAGCCCCTTTACTTATGATCGTGTCTATATGTTAACGGAAATCCAATTTGGTATCAACCACAACACCCAGATCCCGGATGCTCGAGACTTCTTCAATTTGAGTATTAGAAATATAATAAGAAGCAGGTGTAGAATCCCTCTTACGTATAGATTTTACGTGAAAGCATTTTAAAGTATTTATCGTCATACCGTTTAATGGGCACCAATGGTGTATTGCGTTAATGTCAGTTTGAAGGTCAATTATGTCATTAGAGTTAGTGATATTGGGATGTTATGGCAGAACATAAATCATTCACATAGACTAAGAAAAAGAGGGGTCCTAAATGTGAGCCCTGTGGTACACCAGACGTTGTAATTCTGGCCTTAGATGCATGCCTCTCACTTTTACTAGCTGTTTAGTATATTTGCGAGATAAGAATCAAACCATCTAAGTAAAGAGCCAAAAATCCCGGCATATCCTAATTTTTGTGAGGATACTATAATCAACCACATCGAATGCCTGAGTGAAGTCTGTAGCGTGGACCTATGTTTTATTTTCCAAAGCTTCATATATGTTAGTGACATAATCTAACAGGTTCGATGTGGTTGACCTGCCTGGTAGAAATCCGTGTTGATGAAGGCTCGTGTACCATTGTATTGCATTGGTCACGTAGTATTTTAAAAATAATTAAGTCCAGGGTTAGAATACTTTTTAAATCTTTTATGAACCTTATTTTTTTCTTTAATTATCTATATATATAAAACTCAAACGTGACATAGCCAGCTATCAACGCACAGCCCAAACAACTGGACGGATCAAGTTGAAATTTGGCATCCAGGTAGATGTTATGACGTAGGCATCCGCTAAGAAAGGATTTTTAGAAATTCAACCCCTAAAGGGATGAAATAGGGGCTTAAAGTTTGTATGGAAAACCGTCCTTTTACAAGTTAGAAACATGAAACTTTATTTTAAGCTGCTTATTAAAAATAAGTAGAAACGTGTTTAAGCGTTTTTTGAAATTTGATCCCTAAGGGGGTGAAATAGGGGTTGCAAATTTATAGGAAAGCCCTTATTAAACGGACGGATTGGGCTGAAATTTGGCATTCAGGTAGACGTTATGACTTAGGCGTCCACTAAAAAAGGATTTTCAAAAACTCAACCCCTGAGGGGGTGAAATAGGGGTTTAAAATTTGTATGGAAGACCGTCCCTTTTTAAATTAGAAACATGAAACTTTATTTTTAAGCTACTTATTAAAAATGAGTAGATACATGTTTATGCGTTTTTGGAAATTTTAGCCTTAAGGAGGTAAAACAGGGGTTACAAGTTTAAATGAATGCCTTTATTATTAAACCGACGGATTGGGCTGAAATTTGGCATTCAGGTAGATGTTATGACATAGACATCCGCTAGGAAAGGATTTTTTACAAATGCAACCCCTAAGGGGGTAAAATAGGGGTTTAAAGTTTGTATAGAAGACCGTCTCTTTTTAAGTTAGAAACATGAAACTTTATTTTTAAGCTACTTATTAAAAATGAGTAGATACGTGTTTAAGCGTTTTTTGGAATTTACCCCTAAGGGGGTGAAATAGGGGTTGCAAATTTATAGGAAAGCCCTTATTATTAAATGGACGAATTGGGTTGAAATTTGGCATGCAGGTAGATGTTATGACGTAGGCATCTGCTAAGAAATTTATATAAAAATAAATATTTAGAAATTCAACCCTAAGGGGGTGAAAAAGGGGTTCAAAATTTGTATGGAAGACCGTCCCTTTTTAAATTATGACCGCTAAGAAAGGAATTTGATAAATTATACCCCAAGGGGATAAATTATTGTTGAAAGATTGTATACTTACTATGATGAATAAAGCAAGGGGTGATTTAGGATGTACCACATGTACATCCTAAATCACCTCTTGTTTTATTCGTTTGAGCCTATCAATAGGTACCTATTGGAACGAAAAAATTAAGATGAACAATATTATTTTTAGTTCTAAATGCTGACAATGGATGGCGTTATTACTCTAATAAATCGCGCTTTCGTTGTGCTTTCACAGAGTTACATATACCCAATGATGAGTGGTCACCATATCTTATAGATTTCAAGCGGATTATATATGACGATTTTTGCTATTCTTTTCTTGGTATATTTTTGATTTCATTTGCTTTGTTTTGGTTTCATAGTTTTGGTTATAAACTTTTCTTGGTTTTTATCATTTGTTTTGTTTTCGTTTGGTTTAAGGGTTTTGTTGATTAGACTTTTTTTTAAATGGCTAAAGAAAAACTGAATGTTAATGGAGAAGTTGAATGTACTGTCGTCCCTATTGTTGGTGACGGTGCATGTTTGTTTCGTGCTCTCTCTTATTTAATGTACGGAACACAAGATGATGTGCGTTCAGAAATTATCAGATCTGTGGTTAATGACTGGAGCAAATTTTCAATTATGACTGGACAGGAATGGTGATAACTACTTAACACCTCACGAATATTTTACTGATGTGATGAAAAATGGTACTTATGGCGGACTTTGTGAGTTAATAGCAGCAGGATTAATATTCCCATTCAAGTTTGAAGTATATAGAAACGGTCTCATATATACGGAATCTGGATCTAACGACTTTCCGTAAGACGATTACGATTCAGCCAAGATTTGTCCAGTGGGCATTTTGATGCCTATCTTACCTACCTAGCAGCACAGAAAATTACTCGGCGTCGTATGGAGGTAGCTGTAGAAGAACATGATTTTAGAATTGATACACCTTCGCAACTAAAAGTTGATAAGGGTTGTCAGGAGGTACCTGTTTTAGAGCGTGAACATTCATCTATTGTATCTTCATAAAAATATGAAGAAAATTTAATAGGAAGTTTCTTGTCACAATCTGAGTCGGTGACAATCAACAAGTCTCAGGGGCAAACTCTTAAATGTGCGGGTATTGATTTGAGAGAACATTGCTTCTTTCATGGACAGTTTTATGTTGCTTGCTCACGAGTAAGCTCACCGAGTACTTTGATAGTTTTAGCGCCTAATAACAGATTAGTAAAGAGTATTGTTTACAAAGAAGTTTTGTAGGCCCAAATTTTTTACACACGCTAAACAAAAGTAAAGCCGCAAAAACTATACCTAATCAATAGTACTTCTTAACGCGAGCGAAGCCGCGGGCAAAAGCTAGTGTTTCATAAGGAGCTACTAAACCAAAAGGGGTACTTTTAGGCGTATGCTTTGAAATTAATTGCAAAAGTATAGTATAAAATATATCATCAGCCTTGTCCATATCTTGACTCCGATTAAAGTAACTGTGGGACAGTTCTCTGCGGCCTCTAAATCTCCCTTAATCATTTCATAGTTGGTCTTATAGAAGTGGTTTTTTGGCTAAGGGCTTGAGAGTAATATTTAATGCTGGATGGTGGTGTTTGAGGCGGCATAGCCTAGGTTAATTAAACCATTTCTTGTGTTGATGCTAAGATTTTATTAGATACAAAAATACATCGAACTGTTCAGGTTGTGGTTCGGGCCGAGAGACAGACGCGTCACTCGACGTTAAAAGTCAGTCCGGGACAGGGAAATGTCACTTTTTACACAAAACGTCACAGATAATACACCACACAGATCAATAGTTTGCCACTGTCACTTGACGTATTCAACGTTCATAACTAGATGGCGGTGCCACGCATATCTGGCGTGAACAGGTGGGCATCTTCGTTAATTAAGGGTTTTAAGTATTGGGATATTGATACATTCACAAAAGACAGCTATGGCAGCCTATTAGAGGGTAGGAAAATAGCATGGCAACATATCTGCGTGACAATTAAGCGGGTGTCTTTGGATTCAAAGTAGGTGGTAGTTTTTTTTTAATTTCAAGCCATTTTTATTACAGATTCGAGGAAAGAAGGCTTAGACGAAGGTATTTTTGATTCTTTACTTAGCTCAAAATTAAGTGAGGAAGAAATTAGAGAAGAAGTAATTATATTATTTAGTGGCAATGATTTAACGGGTGTAGCTCTGGGCTATACATTAACACTTCTTGGTCTGTATCCGTCTGTTCAAGATAAAGTTTATGAAGAGTGAGTAGCGATTCAGATGAATGCAGTAGTTATGTTTTGTGTGATTTAAAGTCTTTGCTTATAGGTGCAAAGCTTATGGAATACTCCTATTATTAAAAATGCACTGAAGTTTCACAGCGTTTAAAGAGCAGATTTAATTATTAGACTTGCTTTGCTTCCGCTGTAAAGTTTTCCTTCCCTTCCTTTCCCCGTTCATCTAGAATCATGAAATATGATAAGAAGTAAGATAACGAAACAATTAGAAATTTCAATAAAATTTGTACATAAACTTATTACACATCAATTAAGATTGTTAAGTTGTATAATTTGTTCTGCCTGTACTGGTCGTTGCAAGGTACGAAACGCTCAGTGTAGTAATCATTTCAGATTAAAAATTATTTTCGGTGATACCGACAGGTCTTTAGTAAAGGATGATCTAGCGGAAATGTGTTATTTAGAGAGGGTTATTAAAGAAACCTTACGGCTTTTCCCACCTGCACCTTTGATCGCTCGCAAAGCAAATAAAGAAGCTACATTATGTAAGTATAAGCATAAACAGTGATAGCTATGCCATGATGATTTTTTTTCCTTACGAATGAATATAATTTTCAAGTGAAAAGTAAACAAACTCAAAAATACAATTAACAAAGTACTTTTCCATTTATCTATGCCATACATTATTTAATTAGTGAATTAAAGCTTGCTAAACGCTATAAAGGATTAGAAAACACCTTTTTTTTAAATATTGCAAAGCTTTTTTATATTTTAAGTCGATGCTTTATTTTGTTGTAAGTAGGTATACAATTGTATTATATAATCAAATGTACTAATACAGGTAAAAACACAAATTTGGTAAAACCAAATGTGCATGCCTTAAGCACTCGTGTCATACTTATGTTATTTAAATTAGATACTCATGATAACATATACGTTTTTCACCAAAAATTGCTTTTTTATTTTTAATTTTCAAATAGTTTTATGGTAAACTTGAATCTTAAAGAAAATAAGTTATTTTATATTTATTAGACATCATAATGTAAAAATAAAAACTGCTTCAGATAAAAGCGATTATTACCAATATAAATTACATAATTTTAGTCGAGAAACGTTGGTAAACATATAAATGATAATAAACGTTAGATTAATAAAATTGTGCTGGCAGCTTATATGAATGACGCAATTAAAACTTAACCATAAAGAATGTCTCTTACCATAATGTTTTAAGTGCGCGAACGCGATTTATTCAATTATACACTCTAACGTTGTGAAAATAAAGTCTCAAGTGGCTTTACTCTCAGAGTAAAGCTCACTGTTGACACATTTTTGACGTTTACTCTGAGAGTAAACGTCACTGTTGAGGGGTTTTATATTTTTTGTATTTGTATATTAGGCTGCCTAAGATGTAAATTTTTTAGTTTCAACAGTACACATTTGATTTTTTACAATAAAACGAATAATAATTGAGTTATGGTTTTCTATTCAGTTCGTCACAATAGATTTACGGACCTATTGAAATAAAATTTAAATCGATTAGTTATGTTTTTCAAAAGTTATGGTGATTACAGAGAGAATGTTATATGTTTTTCATAGAATTTTTTCTGAAAAATTCATTTTTTTATCTAAATTGTGGGTTGGATTGCTGTTTATTGTTTAGAAAAATGACCATTGATGTTTTCTTTTATTGTGGTATGAAGGCCAACCTACTTTAAGCACTATATTATTATTTATTTAAAATAAAACTCTGACCGAACCCAGTTTTTGATTTTTAGGCGAGAGTAGAGCATACCTACGCTCGCGCTTAAGGCATGCAAAACAGGTTAGTTTTTGGTCACCGGCCAAATTTTCAGGTTTGATTCGGAATCAACAATACTTTCGATATTTGAAATAAAAATATAATTAGATACAATTACTTTGTCCCATGTTATAAACATATTTCTTGGTCACCACGTGGCATCTATCTCGCATGTCGCGAAGCCTGGCGTCCTTGACCTTGAAGTCGATACATTTCGTGTACGTGTATCCATGTATTTTTAAGAACTATTTCAAATCGATTTTTATTTAGCAATATTACAATTAGACGATAATATTTTAAAATACACCCTTGGAATGATGTTTACTTCTTTAATTTACAATTTGGCCGGTGACCAAAAACTAATCCTGTATAATCAGTACAACCCGATATCTTCATGTCTGGTCTCCAATGACGTAGGCAAAGGAATCAAGTACCAAACAGAACGATGTTTATAACGAGCAAATACTAACGTAATATGTAAGCAATAATTAATGAAATATCATAATTGCTTTCATATTAGATACGTTGTTTACTTTACAACATCATAATAATATTTGTTTTAGTCTCGGGTATGATAGTTCCTGAAGGTGCTGGACTCGCTGTCTTAGTCTATGGATTACATAGAAATCCAAAATATTGGGGACCGAGCGCAGATCATTTCGATCCAGACAGGTTCTTGCTTGAACGTTTTGAAAAAGTTCACCCAAAGGCTTATATGCCGTATTATTCAGTTATGGAGCACGAAGTTGTGTTGGTAGATATAAAATTATAAACTTATGTTTAGGGTCTTTTCTAAATGTTTTTCTCGTAATTATTATAATAGAAACTAATTAAATAAATAAAAATAAAAAATAAAAAAGCCTTTTATTTCTTGCATTCTTAAATACACTAAAAAACAAATATCTATATCTACATAAGTATGCTAAAATTAAATCTATTTTTTTAACACTTATAATAACTTAATTATGCAGAGAATAGTTAGTGTGAATCCGCAAGAACCTCTCCTCGGGTGAAGGCCTCCTCCAAAAGAGACCATGACTCTCTATCTTGTGCAACCTGAGTCCATTTTGTTCCAGCTACCTTAATTATGTCGTCCTGCCATCTCGTATACGGTCGTCCAGCGTGCCTCTTCCCCCTTGGGCCTTTCCAGATCGTAAGTCTTTTAGTCCACCTATCGTCCAGTCGCGCAACATGCCCAGCCCACTTCCATTTTAATTTTCGCGCGTATATAATTGCATCTGAGACTTTAGTGATAGATCTTACTTTGTCATGTCGAATTTTTGTCTTACAAATACAATAAGACTAAACAAACCTACTGGCCATTTTTGCACCACAATTCAAAACTTAAAAGAGACTCATTTAAAAATGCTTACAGAAGTTACACTATTTCCACCCAATTTATCAACCATACAAATCCCTGATGGTCAATTTACTAAATAAATAATTATGAGAATTGACGCTATAGTACTTCATTGATGCCACACCTGTCTCAGGGAGAGTCGCTTGCATCTGCTAAGCTCACCAATTACCTATTAGTCAAACCTGCTACCAGCGCCGGATCTAGGGGGGGCTAGGGGGGGCTATAGCCCCGGGCCCCGCGAGTCAAGGGGGCCCCATTTGTCAAGAAAACCAATTTTCAGATATTAAAAGTAATAAAAAATATACCTAAATATTTTTTTTTTTTATGATATAGGGGGGCAAACGAGCAGTCAGGGGCATTTTCGTGACCACCGACGCCCATAGACATCCGCATAGACTATAGAGGCTATACAGATGCGCTGCCCTCCTTTCTCCTCCCACCTCCATGGGCCACCGGCTACTGACACACCGCACGAAACGCGACAGCACAGCTGTCACTTCACGCCGGTCTCGTGTAAGCGAGAGGTACCTCCCCGGTCGTGCCGGCCCAATTCGGCTACATGCAAGCATGCAGTGTGGCACTACCTCTTACTAGTACTTACTATATATTTCAAATTTAACAAGGACAAGTTATTGCAATAACTATTTATTGTTATTCAATATTAAATGTACGTGTGTATGAGACTTTGTGAGACAAAAAGGCATTACATCTCAACCATTAAATGCATAAAAAAT
>LUGF01058462.1:146852-157075 GCA_001625245.1 Calycopis cecrops | reverse complement strand
ACTTCAGGAATACGTGAAAACTTATAAAAATACATACTGTATAGTTGTGGCCATTAATAATATGCATTTTTTTTTGTTACTCAAAGTACAAGTAGGTAATTATACTATTCATTTTATGTATGTACTATTCATTATAATATTATGACAATAATTTTTGTGCCCATTAGGGGGCCCCTTTTTTACTGCCAGCCCCGGGCCCCGCCAGAGCTTAATCCGGCGCTGCCTGCTACCCATTGTAACTAATTAATGAATTTTATACTGCTATATTTGATGCAAATTTTCTTTTAGCGATTCAGTGCCAAAAATAGATAATGAATAACAAATGCATGATTTGGCAATTCACTAACAGAATGCATTATGCATTTATTGTAAGTGTGAGGTCAAACCGTTCAATTCAATTCAATTCAATGTATTTAGAATAGATTACTAAAATAATTAAAAAATAATTACAGAAACAGTATGAAATCTTTTGACACGTACCCAGGTGGAGATATAGGATCTGATCACTATCTAGTAGTGGGAGCAATTCAGAAGAAACTCAAAAGACTCATACCACCTAAAGATAGATCAAAAATAGGTGTATCTGGGCTGAAAAACCCCATAATCAAACAGAAACTGTATTGTACCTTAAATAATCAATTCCTGTACTTGCAAGAGAAGGTAGAGCAACAAATACCTAGAGTTTCTCCAGAACGAGAGTGGGGTAACGTCAGAGATGTCATTACTAAAATAGTGAGGTAAATTGTAGTACCTATCCGAGCTTCAAAATCAAAGGACTGGATTACGGACGAGATTTTAAACCTAATGACACAGAAGAACTTATAAAAATAGAGATGTCAATCTCTATGACAAGCACGCGCCAATTAAACCGATACGCATAAAGCGGGAAGGTGTCCCGCACCTTGGTTGTCTGATGAATTAAAGAAACTTATTAATTTTAAACATGCAGGTAAATTGAAATATAAAAAAAGCAATTCCGCCGAACAACGCGAGATATATATATATATATTTATATATATATAAATTAGGAATCAGTGCAACCGAATGTTGGCATATCCACAAGTCTGTTGAAAGTGGTGAACCTTGCACAGTCTGGAAGTTTCTTAAATCTCTAGGAATCGGAAAAAATGCAGTTTCTGGGGATATTTGCTTAAGTGATATAGAATTATTTAATCAGCATTTTTCGTCTTCTATCACTTCTATTAATCCATATTTTATAAAATCTCGGACCTTAGGCAATCTATCTGCCCGACAAACTTATGACTTCCAACCATTTCTATCATCCAATTTACTGAGAGTGAGGTTAAAAGACATATTTCTTCTATATCATCTAATGCGGTGGGTGTATATGGTATTAGCCGTAAAATGATCCTTCCAATTATAGATATTCTGGCCCCAGTACTTACTCATATTTTAAATTTTTCTACTTCTACTGGTATATTTCCGAGTACCTGGAAGTCCGCTAATATTATTCCAATACCCAAATCCACTAAACCTAAATCAGTTTCTGATAACCGTCCCATATCAGTGCTACCGTTTTTGTCTAAAGTTCTAGAACGCCTATTTCATCATCAGCTTACAAATTTTGTAACGAGAAATAACTTAATGATTTTCAATCAGGTTTCCGTCCTGGGCATAGTACTACTATAGCTTTAATCAAAATTACCGATGATACACGAGCAGGTATGGATAATAGGAAACTCACTTTACTTACTTTATTAGATTTCAGTAATGCATTTAATACCGTCGATCATGAAATTCTAATAAGTATGTTGCAAACTTATAATATATCCTTATCTGCGATTGGATGGCTCTCTAGCTATCTTGGAGGACGTCGGCAGAGAGTTAAAATTGCGGATACTCTTTCAAGCTTGTCCCTCATGACTGCAGGCGTTCCTCAGGGTGGCGTCTTATCTCCTCTTTTATTTTCTCTCTTCATTAATATAACTAAATCTATTTCTTCATTTTTCCATCTTTACGCGGATGACCTACAGATATATACCCAATCTTCTCTAGAGTGCTTACCTGATGCCATTGACACGATGAATAAGGACCTAACATCAATCTGTGAATGGATCATGGTCTCCACATTAATCCTATACAAAGTCAGACCATACTAATAGGTAGTGCTGGACTGGTCTCAAGGGTTGATTGGTTAAACCTTTCGCCGGTGATTGTTAATGGTATTATTGTTCCCTACAGTAAATTTGTTAAAAATCTCGGCGTATACTTCGATGAAAACTTGTCATGGGCACACCAGATTAAAGAGGTAAGTAGAAGGATATTTTCTGCGTGGCACTGTATAAAGCGGCTGTGTAATTTGCTCCCTATTCCGACTAAAATATCAATTGCTGAATCTATCCTCTTATCATTGATAGATTATACGGATAGTTGCTGTATTAATTTAACGGAAGAACAATTAAATAAATTAGAGCGACTGCAAAATCTATCCATAAGGTTATGGTGTGCGTAAATATGATGATCTCGTCTCGAATGGCTACCTATCCGTTTACGTCGCAACTTCAGAACTCTTTTTCTTTTATACTCAATCCTGTATGACCCTAGAACTCCTTAATATCTAAAGGGAAAATTTGAATTTCGCAAATTTGCGAGTAAGGATTTGCGATCTGTTTCTAATCTTCTCTTAAACATTCCTATCTACCATACTAAATTCTTCAAATCTTCTTTCACTGTTAAGGCTATTATTCTTTGGAACGCTCTGCCTACTAATATAAGACGCGCTGAAAGTTTAAATAATTTCAAAATTTTGTTAAAAACTATTATATAAACTGCCTTGTTTAATATTTCGTCTCAAGTCCGTATATTATGTATGTAAAGTAGGTATTTGTGTATATGAATATGTATATATATTTTCTATTGTATATAAGTGTGTATGTGTATGTATGTGTATACAACTATATGTATTAATGTAAATATCTTATAGTATCTTAATTCTGTGTATTTGTGATACATTGCATAATATTATGGTTTTGCGCCTCCTTACCTCAATTTAAGAGTATGTCCTTTTTGCGATGGTTGCCTGGAAGAAATTACTGTCCAAGTAATAAGGCCGCCATTGTGTGTATTAGTTAATTACTTTTTAATGCTACTTATTTTAATATTTTATTTTCTGTATTTAGTAATATGCACAATAAAGTATATTTGATTTGATTTGATTTGATGTCGATAAATACCAAGAGATTGATTGAGAGGATTGGCTGGGACATGTCAGAATTGACCTCGATCCGCCAGCGGGCGAACCACCCCCCTTGGGAGGTAATCGCCTGCTGGAGGTACTTGGTCGCTAGAGGGACCGTGCGGGCATGACTATAAAGGGCGGTATCATTTTTTTTTATGGTATAGGAGGGCAAACGAGCAGTCAGAGCCATTTTCATGACTACCGACGCCCACAAACATCCGCATAGAGGCTATACAGATGCGCCGTCCTCCTTTCTTCTCCCACCTCCGTGGGCCATCATCCGCGAACATCGCCAACTCTACCTTGGGATGGCGCGGGATATCACTCGTTTAGAGATTGTAGAGAGTGGGGGAGAGAACAAAGCCCTGGGGGACTCCGGCTCTTAAGAGGCGGCTGGTGGACAGCGTGCCCTCTACCCTATATTGAAAATGCCTATTGGTCAGGTATGCCTTAGGGCCGGTTTTTCAATCGTCAGATAAAAATTAACCCTAGGAATAAATTATACCCATCGCACTTAAGCACGAAATAAAAAATATTGAGATGGTATATTCCTAGGGTTATCTTTTATCTGAGGATTGAAAAATCGGCCCTTAATACCTAGACGGAACAGTTTACAGATTAGGCCTTCATGCCAAACTCTGTCGAAAGCTTTGGCTACATCAAAAAAGACTGCGCATGTCGGAATGGGACGTTTACGGTTAATGCCGTTGTGAACGAATTCACAAAGCCGGTGAACCTGAAGTGGACAACTGTGTCCTTCGCGGAAGGCGAACTGCTCATCCATGAAGAGATTTTCCTCCCGCATGACATCTTTGATGCGTGCGAGGAGAATTCTCTCATAGATTTTACCTATCGAACTAATAAGACTAATAGGACGGTAGCTAGTGGGTTCGGTGCGGGGCTTACCCGGCTTATGAGTACCGATCACAGTGGCTACCTTCCATGAGTCGGGGAATGCACAGTCTTCGAGGAGAGCATTGAAGATGCGCAATAAGAGGCTTAGGAGAGCAGGTGGTAGACTCTTTAAGACGTTATAAGTGATACCGTCAGGCCCCGGGGCCTTTCGGGGGACAAGAGCCTTGATGAGACCTGTTACCTCATCAAGGTCTGTCGGGCGGAGGGGATCGCTTTGTAATGGTAGAGAAAGGCGGTGCTCTAATTCCCTATTGATCTCCTCCACGTGGGAGGGAACTAATTGAGTGGTACTTGGAGAGCACTGCTGCTCCAAGGTACCGGCCAATAGCTCGGCTTTGTCGTAGTCGTCTATTGCATGGAGACTGTTAGGACGTGAGAGGGGGGGGGGGTATGTTTGCCATGGCTCTGCTTTCAGAGCTTTCGCTAGCGGCCAGTAGGCCGTGTACGAGGGCGAAATGTGACTAAGTAGGTGAGCCCACTTCTCTTGACGATAGGCGTCTACTTGGGACTTCACCTCCGCTCGGAGGTGGCGGAGGATAGCTCGGTGTTCATCCGAGGGATGTATACAAAATCTCGTTATTAGTGATTTAGTTATAATACTATGAAAGGTAATAGTACTGAGGGAGCAATTCGGAAAATATATGTATAAGCTGGCCCTTTCTACGTGGGGTAGCTTATCATATTTTGCTATGAAAAACTTATGGGTTATATATATGAAACGGAACGAAAACGCCTCGGATAGGGACCGGCTTACGGCGAGGCGTCAACCAGGCGTCAACCATCCGCCCGCTCGCTTACGCGCCGGCCGTCATCGCGCTTATGTCACTCCGTACTAGGTTGACCAAAATTTCTTTCGAGAAATATAGTATTTTTTTAAATATCCTATAAAATGTACATGGTGACTGGTGAGACATTATCAACACTCATAGATATTTTAGTTAGTAGAGTTAAAAAAAAATATATTAAAAATATATGATAAATAATTTTTCTTCAGGCGATATCGTTTTCACTGATTTTTTTTTTTTAATATTTTTATTCAAAATTGAATTTAAAAAGTTGCTTTTTGAACGTCAAAAATTTCCATCTACCACCGGTTCAACCCTAGCCCTGTCCTGAGAAGAACCGGCGAAACAAACTCAGCGGGCTTCACTAATTTCATCATTATACATTATTCATTTATATACGTTAAAAAATATAATTTACATTTATTTTTGTATAGAAGTAGCCTGGGAGGAGTATTCCCAAGGTGTGGTATCTGTCATAAAATCTATTACTTTGTAATATCCTTTACCACACAAGCGTTCCTTAACTACTTTTTTAAATTTGTTGATTGAGAGTTTTTGAACGCTTTCTGGGATCTTATTGTAGAGGCGTATACATTGACCCCTAAATAAATTCTTTACTCTACTCAGTCTATGAAATGGTACATCTAGTTTGTGCCTGTTCCTAGTATTTCTATCATGATTAGCACTCTTCTCATTGTATTCAGTCATATTCTTTCGTACAAACAAAACATTTTCTACAATGTATTGGGAGTGAACAGTCAGTATCCCAATTTCCTTAAATTTATCTCTAAGCGACGTAGTAGAGGCTAGTTTATATATTGGCCGAATAGCTCGCTTCTGCAGCACGAAAATAGTATTTATGTCGGCAGCATTTCCCCACAACAGTATGCCATATGACATAATGCTATGGAAGTAACTAAAATAAACAAATTTTGCAGTGTATTCATCTGTAATTTGTCTAATTTTTCTAACTGCAAACGCTGCAGAACTAAGTCTATTCGCAAGTTTAGTGATATGGGGACCCCACTGCAGCTTAGAGTCTAGTGTTATCCCTTTCGAAATTCGAACTCGCGATTCCTGGCGCAATACGCTACGCTTATTCGAGCTATGTACTCACTAAATTACTTATTACGCGTTACAACTTAGCGCGCGCTCGGCAACCCTCGGGCCGCGGCGCTGCCTGGGCGCACCCTGGACGCAATTCAAACGCGGTGCGCCTCACACCGCGTTTGGATTGCGTCTACTTCACCCCCTCTAAGGTGACATTACTTAGGATACACAGCGCCTTAAGTGTAAACGCTGACTTTAGGGCTCTAGGTGGCGCTCATACGTGTACTATAGCCTCCGTTAATATATTACTAAATAAATGTATATTTTTGTGTTTAAGTTAAAATAAGTAACAATATCTATTCATAATAAGACAATTAATAAGTGATACTGTTATCTCAAAATAAAAGTGTCTCTAAAATGTTTTAAAAATAGACTATAACTGTGACTAAGTGATCTTAACTAAAGTGCAAAATTAACTGAAGACTTAATATACAAAGTGACTCTAAAATAGTTAAAAATAAATGTTTTCGAAAACTTATATTATATTAAAACTTAATTTAAAGTAACAAAACTATCAAAAATCAAAAATAAGTGGTGGTGTTATGTGTTCATTAAAAAAAAACTTAAAGGCGGTGCGCAAATAAAAACGATAGTTTAAAAAACAGTTAACGTTCAAAGTTAACGTTGAATTCAAGCGACATCAACATACAAATAAGTATTTTAAGAAGTGACGTAACGAAGTGGTTGCCTCAGTGGCTATCATCAACGCCGATTAGCCCGAGTACATGGTTCAAGTCCACGATATTCAATTGACTTTTTATAAATAAATATTAAGTTCTATTACTAGTAAAGAGTGTATAAGGAAGCAATTAATTATGTGAGTAGAGTAAAATCGAGATAAAAATTAAATTTATATACTTAAAACTCAAGCAAAGGACATATGACACTAAATTTGAAACTAAACTGTAAGTGATCGCGTGACTCAGTTGGCGCGATGCTGATCTAAGGAGACTTCTCATAGTTACACCGAAGTTCAAATCTTCGGAATAAGGAACCTTTCTTTCCAATTTTTTTTCTCTTTCTTCAAATATTTAATAAATATTCATACTATAAAAATGGAGCCAAACAATATAACGATAAGAAATAAACAAAATACGATGTACCAGTCATTTTGTCTCAGACATGACGAGTCCATGGATTCGCTAAGTCCAGAAATAAAGACAAGAAGCTTGCCAGACTTATCTACAATAGTAACACAAGAAGAAATAGATGATTTCAAAGAGCAAATAACTACACTTAAGTTGCAACTTGATAGTGCCCAAACGGAAATTTTTTCACTTTCGGGAGAGCGAAATACCCTTAAAAAAGTAATAACGGAGCAGAAACAACAAATTGAAATTTTAAAAAAAGTTTGTACAAGTCCAAACATGAATAAACATATGAATAAACATGAATAAACATGAAAAACAATTTCGAAGAGGAAAAGTATACGTCCAAGGCCTTTAGAACTTTTACAAGCTCCACAACCCGATTGTAGTTACATAGATAATAATCCCGGAATCGATAATGAAGGTACTAATAGTGCGGATATGGATGGGGATATAAACCCGGTTACAGGAGATACATGCAATATATTATATTCGCCATCTAAGAAAACACCTGGTTCTTCAACGGCAAGCTTCAATACGAACACAAATGAGATCAAAAGTAGCATCTTGATACTAGGAGGACAACAATGCGTTAATTTAGCTTCGTCACTAATTCGGTCTCATGAAAATACAAGATACGAAGAATACCAAGTGTTTTCATTTGTTAAACCAAATGCAACGTGTGATCAGGTGGTCGAGACATTTAACACGATGGATCTTAACCATAATGATAAAATAATATGATGCCTAGGCGAGCAGGATAACCATCCCTATAAAATCATTATGGAACTTGGCTTCTTTTTTAAGCAACACAGGCGTTCCACAATCATCGTAACTAGTGTAATTAAAAACCCCCACCAAAATGAACGGTTATTAAATAATTTGCTCGAAGTGACTTGTAAAAATTATAAAAATTGTCTATTTTTGAAATTAGCCGAATCATATTCTAACAGAAAATATTTTCTTCGAGACTTATGTTACAGAATAAATATGCTTATAGACTCAATATATTATAAGGAAAAATACTTGGTCCCCGGTAACAAAAATATTTTATTTCGCACTACCAGCCAATCCAAAATGCAATTAAAATATACTAGGGCTAATTATAACAAAAAGGAACTAAAGAGTACTATACTTTATTATTTCAAGTCAATACCTTATGTTAAATGTAATAATTATGGGAATCGGTGTGATCATAATGGATCCCCAAATAATATTGATCTAAAAGTTCCTAGTCGTAACATGCATGATAATACTATCTCAAATACTGGTATTTCTACTGGAGATGTAAAGGAGGTAAAAAAATAATTTTTTCGTAATTAACAGTTACCTAATGATAATGCACCAAAACATAGCCAGTTTCATAAACAAACAAGATTTATTAGAAATAGTTCTTTTAGATTTGTCCAAAAACGGAAAAGTAGTTGATATACTATGTTTCTCGGAAACATTTATTGATGAGAAAAATTTAGGTAATATTAGGTTAAGCAACTACACTATGGTGACAGCGTTTTGTAGATCTAAAAAAAAGGGGTGGCGTGTGTATTTTCGTCAGACATCACATTGAGGCTCTTAAATTCGCCATTGTAGAGGATCTCTGTACATAGTACTCCTTTGCATGTTGTTGCTTAAAAATACCTTAAGAGGAAGAAGAAGAGGAAGAAGAAGAGGAAGAAGAGGAAGAACGGAAGAGGTAGTGCCACACTGCATGCTTGCATGAAGTCGAATTGGGCCGGCACGACCGGGGAGGTACCTCTCGCTTACACGAGACTGGCGTAAAGTGACAGCTGTGTAAGTAGCCGGTGGCCCATGGAGGTGGGAGGAGAAAGGAAGGCAGCGCATCTGTAAAGCCTCTATGCGGATGTTTGTGGGCGTCGGTAGTCATGAAAATGGCTCCGGCTGCTCGTTTGCCCTCCTATATCATAAAAAAAAAAAAACCTAAATTAAAATAATTGTAACATGTTTATATAGAACCCCAAATTCAAATTGTTATCTATTTTTAAAAAAACTTGACTTGTTATTATTCAAATTTTACTTGAATTTGAAACAATTACAATTTTACTTGAATTGTACTCCCTCAGAGTACAATTCAAGTAAAATTGTAATTGTTGGAGATTTTAATATTGACACGTTAAAGAATACTAAATCATCGAATGAGCTAATTGACATATTGAATAACTATAATTTTACTGCACATATAAATGAACCTACACGTCGAAAATCATGCATTGACCATATTATAAGTAATATAGAAAATGCCACAGCGGAAATTTGTTGCCTTGGCCTATCAGATCATGAAACAAGTCAAATAATAAGAGTACCCATTGAGAATATTACTAAACAGTCATCTCATCAATACGTTTTTAAAAGAGACTTATGTAGAAATAATATGGATAAATTTAAGGAATGTATATAGTTTCTAGATGAAATTAACAATGAAAACTTTGATATAGCTTTTGCTGATTATTATTATACAATCATCTTATTCTATAAACTCTGTTTCCCAGTGGTCAGATATAAAATAAATATTTCATATAAAAGAATTAAATGGCTAACTAAAGGAATAAAAACCTCGTGCAATACGAAAAGGAAATTAAGGTGTTTATATTATAAAGAAAAAACGGTAGCAAATAAAAAAAGTTTATTAATTATTCAAAACTTCTTAAAAACTGCTTAGACGCGGCTCAAAAAAATTATAATACAAAATATTATATTGGTCGATCAAAAAATAAATGTAAAGCTTCGTGGCAAGTAATTAAGAATAATAATATGATAAACGTTAAGGGTATAGATCAAATCAACTACGAGGATACAAATGTTAATAATTCTATTCAGATTGCAAATATATTTAATGATCATTTTATTAATAGCAACACGCAAAACAAAAATTATTTAACTTACAAAATTACACAAGAATTTAAATTTAATACTTCTAGTATCTTTCTGATCCCAACTGACGAAACAGAGGTAATCGCAATAATTAACTCACTTGGAAACTCTTGCTCGACGGGTGTTCACGCTACATCGTGACGTTAAAAAACAAAACCGGTTTTCCACACGGAGCCGGCGCCACACGCGCGGCCGCACAGTTCGTTCCCCGGTCTTGGCTAGCTTACACGTTACATG
>LUGF01058462.1:121238-133786 GCA_001625245.1 Calycopis cecrops | reverse complement strand
AGACCATCTACACCTGCGGCCATTGTGGTGAGCTAGGACACACAATAAAGGACTGTCCAAAAAGAGAATTATAATAGTAAAGAAAACTATAATCAAAATGATGGTGTCATAGTGTATGTACGATCTGGCCTTAATGTCTCTGTCGAGGAACCAGACATACGAGATTGTAACCGACTTTTAATCAAAATCGGATCACAAACTGCTATTTTAGCTTTGTATAGACCTCCCTCGATTAGAAATACAAGAAACTTTATAGACTCTCTGAACGAGACATTACATATTATATCCTCCTTTAAAAACATCGCTATAATTGGGGATATAAATATTAACATTCGTCCACAAAACGCAGCGGTCGAAGTTCAAGATTACCTCAATCTATGCTCATTTCACGGGTTATTAGCTGCTCATACATTACCTACTCATCAAAGTGGCTCATGCTTAGACCATATCATGCTTAAGTCATATTTTCCCTCGCTTACTCTTGTTGTTAATTCATCAATAACTGATCATAATGCTGTCCTACTTACCTTAAACTGCAAATTACCTAAAAGTAATAACGCTCGCACAGTATCTAAATTAAACATTAATTCACTCGAAACATGTTTACGTAATATAGACTTTGTTCCAATTTACAATTCCGCTGATCCGCAGTTCTGTATGAAATATCTAATTGAACAACTTCAACGCGCGATAAAGAAATGCACTACTGTAAATCGTTTGACTAACAAAAATTATAATATAAAACCTTGGATCACGCCAGGCCTTATTCGGTGTATGAGAAATAGAGATAGACTACATATGAAAGCTAAAGCTGATCCGCATAACTTTATATTGCAATTAACGTATAAAAGGTACAGAAATTTTTGTAACAACCTTCTTAAAAAGCTAAACAACAACTACGAGCAAAAATCCCTTGAACAGGCTGGAAATAATAATAAAAAGATATGGAAATGTATTAAAAATGCGACAAATTATAACAAAAACTGCGAGGAGACCTCATTAAATTTATTAAAGACACACTCCTCACAATTACTATCAGTCAATTTAGCTAATGACTTTTTTGTTAATATCGGTAAGTGTTTGGCAGAGAAGATGCAAGGTCAGCCGTTTTGTACGAGTGTAAGCACACCATATGCGACCAATATTCATAAGTCATCCTTTGTGTTATTAGATACTGACGAAGCAGAGGTAGAACACATCATTATGAATTTAAAGGACGAATGTGCAGTAGGCTGGGATAATATATCGAACAAAATCATTAAGCAATTTAGACGTATAATAATCCCTCCACTGACTTACATTTTTCAAAAGTGTTTGACTTTAGGACTTTTCCCGAAGTGTCTGAAAAAAGCCGTGGTTATCCCTATTTATAAATCTGAAAGTAAAATTGACGTCACGAATTATAGGCCAATTTCTTTACTGTCTTCCTTTTCTAAGATTTTAGAAAAAATTATAAATAAAAGGCTAGTAAATTACCTGGAGAAAAAGTCTATATTATCGAAAACGCAGTTTGGTTTTAGACCTAAATTATCAACTTCTGACGCCGTACATCATCTAACAGAGTATCTTGTGCAAGAACTGGATAAAGGTAACCATACCATAGGAGTGTTCCTGGATCTTGCAAAGGCATTTGATACTGTCTCTATCCCCATTCTATTGCGTAAGCTAGAGAACATAGGCATAAGGGGCAACCAGTTAAAACTATTCACCAGTTACTTAGAAGAGCGAACTCAATGTGTAAGAATAGGTAGTGTTGTTAGTGCTGAGCAGGAAACCACTTCCTTCGGTATTCCTCAAGGAAGTATTAATAGGACCAACTCTATTTTTAAATTTACATAAATGACCTTTGCAGTTTGAAGCTAGACAATGGCACAATTATCTCATACGCTGACGACACTGCCATTCTTTTCTCATCAAATTCAAAATCAGAATTGTACGAGCATGCGCAACGGGGATTCAATGTTGTAAACAATTGGCTCCGACAACACTTACTAACATTAAATACTGATAAAACTAACTTTATAAGATTTTCGATGCGTAAACGAAATACATCAGATTCAAATTCAAAATTGCTTGCTCATTGTTGTAAAGACCCAGCTAATAATAAATGTGCATGTCCAGAAATAAAAAGCACAAATAAAATTAAATACTTAGGCATTTTGATAGATGAAAACCTTACATTTAAAGAGCATATCGGGGCTTTATGTAATAGAATTAGAAAGTTGATTTTTGTGTTTAAAAAACTGCGCCATATTGCTAACTTTAACCTTATTAGGCAAGTTTATTTCGCTTTATGCCAATCATTAATAACTTACTGTATCTCATCATGTGGTGGTGCAGCTAAAACGCTGCTATTATCCGTCGAGAGAGCACAAAGAGCAATTCTCAAGGTCGCTACTGGTCGCCCTTTCCTGTTCTCTACTAACCTTCTTTATAAATCTTGTAAAGTCCTAACAGTCCGACAGCTTTTTATACTACACATAGTGTTAAAACAGCATGCAGCTTTGTCCGACCACACTCAACCTACTAACAAGAGAAGAAGAAATAGAGTATGCTCCCAACGTCTTGCCATAAAACATACTTTTGCAACAAAATTTTACATATTCCTAGGCCCATATCTATACAACAGACTAAATGCACTGTTGGATATTTATCGGCTCACCCACATAATGTGTAAAAAAACTCTCCAGATGTCCCTACAAAATATGTCTTATGAAGATACAGAGAATTTATTAATTAGGTTAGATTAGATTTTACATATAATACTCCCTTTCAAAGTTTTGTTTTTTAAGTTAAGTTTGTTATATAAATGATAAAATATGATAGTTATAGAAAATGGAGTAGCTCTTTTAGCCTGAAACACAGAATTTCCTAGTTCAGGCACCCATGTTATTATTAATACCTAATTTAAGAAAATATTGTAAACATAGTCTATAATCTTCGTATGTAAACTTTTGAAATAAACATTATTATTATATTATTATTATACTCTCGCATGAATTCAATGTACTTGACCCTAAGGAGTGGGTCCCTGCTCATGCGGCGCTCCATTGCCATCAAACGTTTCACTGCAGTAGGCCGTGAGGCACCAAGTGGCGGCCGTACGTTGAGAAAGGGCAATCTGGTCATGGTCTCAACGGAGGTGACACGTGTTATCACGAAAGAGTCGCTCACACTCTTCATGCTCCGGATCAGAGCGGGGCGCTTGTGGTGGCTCTTCAAGTTCCCAGAATTTCTGGACGGCGTCAGAGAGCGCGGAGCCCACCATCAAGACTGTCTCAAGTTCCACAGGAGGGGGTACCTTTAACACTGGCCCCATCATAGCGAACCCAAATATGGTCCGGAGGGCTACCAAGCCACCTGGCTGCAAAACGCGAGTGCCGGCGAGAAGTAATTTTTCCAAAACGTCGGCACCGATCGCAAGTCGATCTTGCCAGGTAGGTAGAATTTAGAATCGGCCAAGTTCAAATCCACGGTCAATTTTACCGCATCCGCAGACAAACGCACTTGCGGTTGGCTGCCTAATATATTCTCCATCACAATGGCCGATGAACCCAATGTCGGGCACGGAGAGTTTATGGGGGAGAACTCAAACGATTCGCGGCCCTCAACAGTGGCTACAGGAACGTTCCCAACACCCCTTATTATTTCTGAATCCTTTCTAATATTCAGGCCAGTCTGCCCCACCAACCAAGATGAAGCTATTCACCCTTGTGAGCCAGTGTCCAGTATAGCCCGGACTACAACAGAGGCGCCCGTCCGTCCCCAGACCCTAACTTGGGCCGTGGGCAAAATGACGGTTTCAACAGGGGGCGGTGCATTGCGAGGGCAGACGCCAACATCCTAATGTTAGCGAGGCGGCGTTCGGTTGCCGCGGTCCCCGGATGGCACGTCAAAATGAGGCAGAGGATCGAACTCCTCCTCTGCTCGGTGACGACTGTTGCGAGCCATTGTCGGCGCTCGTAGCGCCAAGAGCGTCCGTACCGAGGATTGCGCGCTTCGAGGCGGGGACGCTCTACCAATGGAGGGGACGGCAATCGCGTCGGACGTACGTCACGGTAATCGTGGTGCACGAGTGGAGGCGACCTGTTGTGATGACGCGGGGACAGAGGGGGCGAGCGGGACACAATAGTGCGGGATTGAACCCGGGGCCCGCTTTCATACCCGCCCGTGGGGCTGCGTGGTGCACCTTGTTGCTGCTTGACGGCAGCACAGTCTGCGCGGCGAGGAGGGGATGAGCCGGACTCCGATTGGCGGGACTCAGCCCGGCGTCCGCTCACGTACCCGCCCGAAGGCGACCCTGGGTGGTCGCGTTGGCCATTTGCGTTGGCGCACAGTACTCTCAAATGGCGCCCACCGCAAATTGGACACGGGCGCGTGTCGGGGCAGGCGCGCTGATAGTGGTCCCCTAGGCAGGAGAAGCACCAGCCTCGTGCCTGTGCAATCCGCCTACGAGCGGCCACGTGCAGCTGTAAAAATCTTGGCACTGCGCCGTCCGGTGCCCCTGGGACTTGCAAAAATGGCAGTCCGGTCGCGCAGTCTGCGCGACAGCAAAGCGGGGAGGCGCCCTTGGCCTTGGCGCAGATCGGACTTTGCGCTGTTGGTTGGTGGGCCGGGTTCCTGGAGATCCAGTAGGAGTGTCGACCATCACGTCGCCCATGCGACACTCCTTCTCCAGAAACGTCAGGAGCTGATCAAGTGTAAGGAGCTGCGATGTCTCACCCCTAATGTGCCCCTGCTCAAATCGTGCCCTCAAGGAAACAGGCAGCCGTTTGAGTACAATATGTACCAATAGGTAGGACCACTGGACTACCGGTAGTCCTAGGCGGCTCAAGGCATTGGTGGCGATTTGGAGGGGGTTGATGAGCTCAGTCCTCAAGGAGGCGGTAGTGCTCACCACAGGCAACTCCAAAATCTGGTCGATGTGGGCATCGGCCAGACAGCGAAGATTTTGGTAGCGCTTGGTGAGCAAAGAGCGCGCGACCGGATAGCTCTCATCCCGAATGGGGAGGTGCTGTACCAACCCTCTCGCCTCTCCGTCAAGCACGGAAAGCAAATAAGCCAATTTTTGAGAGCCAAGATCATCTCTCGAGTCCACAAGGCTCTCAAATAAGCCGATGAACCCCATCCAGCGGTCCAAACGACTATCAAAACGTGGAAGGTTCAGGTCGGGCAACCGGCTCAAAAGGCCCACGTCTTCAAAACCGTCGCGTGCAATGGGGCTCCTGCGCGCGAGGCCAAAATCTCACGCGATCGCTGGGCGATTTCGTCGGCCAGATCCAGGACCTGGGCATAGTCCTCATGAACTTGGTCCCGTCTCTCTTGCGGGAAGGACTCCAGGGGGACGTCATCAAAGTGTAAAATGAGGCGCTTGTAATGTGCCTCCACATCCTGGAGCCGCGTCGGACACTGTTCATGGCGGTCCAGCAAAGCCTCAATGCGGTCATCACGATCAACCAAGGCGGCAGCTGAGGTGAACCATCTAAGTTGTGACCCTAGCTTTGAGAAGGACTCACGTACAACGCTCAATGGAGTGACCGACATCTTCAAAGGCGCAAAAAACTCAACTTTAATTTTTAAAAAAAATAAAACAAAAATAAATTCACAATACAAAATTTGTACAAACAAGCTGTTACTGCTCCAAAACAATCAATTCGCAACACAAAACAACAGTTGTTACAAACTTAAAAACAATATCATTCTTATATGTGTAACAAAAAAAACAAACAATCAACAAATTTTACATTAAAATTTTTTTTGTCGACTGTACTAATTTAAGATTCAATTTCTAAATTAATATGTATTATTGAGCGAGTTTCAAGTAGGCTCACAAACTTAAATCTACTTATATTATGATTTATGATACAAATAATTTATGTGACGGATACACAAAATGGCTGATCCCAATGACAATGACAATCAAAATGTAATTCACAAAGACAATTACCCAAGGCGTATTATGTATACGTAAATTATTCTTATGAATTCAAACAAACAAAATGTAAGAATCGTATTTAAACAATTGTTTTTTCCACATGTAGATTCAAACAATTTACATTACAATTTAGTGGGTTGTAACCCACGCTCTGGTACCAAAAATGTTCAATTCTGCCCCTGGGTTTATTGCGCAGTGGAAGACAATTATTATATATACACAGGGCTCAATTCAGAAAGAACTTTGTCTGCGATAACGCAGAGTTAAATTAAATTTAAATAGGTGCAAGTACCTTATGTGTCTTGTTGTGCTGTATGGTTCGGCTTAAGATATTATATCACATTAACCTATAAACCTATGGCCATAAATTTCAAGCGTGTAATGAGATATACTTAGCTTGTCACCCGTAAAACACCAATCCGCCGACAGTGAATCTGCCGCAAGCTTATTCAACAGGGGTTCTTTTAATTGTCCAATTATTCACATTTAACACACATAAGTTCAAATATTAGTCCAACAATTAATTTACACTCCCGATAATATTAACATGGAAAACAACACGTAAATTATATTAGGAATCACAACTCAAGTCTTAATCGCAACAAAAAGGCGTCTACCATTACAAATTCGAGACGCGACCGATATAGTAACAAAAAATAATCGGAAACCATATAGGTGTAATTCAAAGGCGATAGCGTAATGGCGTCTTTTCTCAAACTCACGCGTCCGCGAAGCGATCGAATGTTCCACTCGTCGCGAGCCGCCCGGAAGCGACCGAACTGCGTCATCGGGCCCACTCGGCCACTCGGCACACATCGGAATTACAATATTGATTACATCAATTGAAACTAGATGGCAGCCATATGGTTCAGAACAGTGCCATTATTATATTGTACGATTTTTTTAGTTTTTAAAGAAGATTCTAAATTGTGTTAATGTTTACATGATTGGTATTAGTAATATCATACTTTTAAAGTAAAATAATTTGAAGAAAGATATAATAAAACATTTATTTTTGAAGATTAAGTTTTGTTTTTGACATAAATTTTATGAATAATATCCAAATTTTTAAAAGAAAAGGGACTTTTGTGTATTTTTAGCTTCATTGGTAACAGATGTATAAATACTATTATTTTTAAACAATAGAATATTTAAAAATACGTTTAATGATCACATTAACTTATTCAATAAATAAAAAAAACATGAAATTTAAAAAAAATCGTCTTCAGAATTTTGTTTTGGCCGTCCTGTAAAATTTACGACTTTCGATTTGTGGCCCTTTTTTTTTCAAGGAGCGATATGTACTACGTACTAGAGAAGACATCTCAACTAGATTTTGTGTCACACGTCTTAGAGTGCGTGCTCTCCAACTCATTTAGTTTGGGTCCAGCGCTTGTCTAAACGTGACGTCTTTGAGTACAATTTTTATTTCTTAAAATGCCTTCGTGTGTGTTTAAACGCCGAATATTCACCATTATAACATATTTTTTTACTTGTATAATTGTTTGGCAGATATTAGCAACAGTAATTTAGATTACATTCAAACCATTTGATAGTTACAATTTAGTTACAATATAGCTCCCTAGATGGCGTTGTACCATATTCGTTTAAATTCTGAATCGCGCTATAGGTGTGTTGTTGCAAATAACATAAGAAACATCATTTTTGTTAAATAAAGGAGATTCTTGTCAGTAGCAGTGTGTTATTTTATTTTCCTAGTGAAGACGTGAAGTGTGTTGATCAGTGTGAATTGAGATATTGTTCAAATAACTCAAGAAACATTAGTAAAAATCAAGGAGTGACCTTTCATCAGTAAGTTAAACACATTATTCTTTAAAATACGCTTAATTCAATTATTTTTAACAATTTACTGCAACGTTTCAGGTGTTGTCAAATGTTTATACGAATGTCAAAGAGTAAGAGTTTGTCTGCGCAGAGTGGACAGATGACGAGTATAAATTTTATTTAAAGATTATTACGTATTATTAAGTAATTAATTTTTATATTAATTATATTAATAAATTAATAAGTAGTTTGATATTCAAGAATTTATAAAATAATTACTTCAAGATATTTAAATGTATTAAAATTAATATTTTTATTTAAATATCCTACTAATATTATAAAGGCGAAAGTTTGTGAGTGTGTTTGTTACTCTTTCACACAAAAACTACTGAACGTATTTTCATGAAACTTTACAGTAATATAGCTTTCATATTAGAATAACATAATAAGTTAAAATTTATAGGGATTTTTTATAATTTGGTTATAATATAACGATAACTGTCAAGTAAGTCGGAAAAAAATCAGCCCCCTGAGAGCAATATTGGCGTGCGCTGCCCTAATCGTTGGAGTTACACAAAGATAATTACTGTAGGATTATTTATCTTAAATAGTTCTAAATAAAAGTCCGCGACAGCATATATCTATCTTTTATGTGTAAGTCACTATGACCAAAATAGTGAAACAAACATTCAATTAAATTGGATATTTTTTAACGATGCACATTTTAGAATATTTATCGAACTCTTATGAAAATTGACACATCTGTCACTTTACGTATTAAATGTAGATAAACTTTGTCTTTTACACTAAGTAATTTGGACGAATACATTAAAAGTTATTATCACGATAAGATTGACTTAAGCGGAATATCTAAAGCGCCTAAAATGCGCGGCGACAAATTCGACTCTCAAAGCGGTTTATTGTTTCATACAATACGTATATATTTAATATAATATATATTTCAGTATAATATTAGATTATGTATAATAATAAATACACCTTTTTGAAGGCCGAAGTCCACGCGGGCGAAGCCGCGGGCGGAAGCTAGTATATATTATATTTAAATTATTCACGCATATGTTCCGTACATTTCAAAGAAAACGACAAATATACCACAAAGACAGGAAGAGTGTACTTAAAGAAATCTGCAGTACCATACGACAACGTAATTATATTATTGCTATTTTTTTACTATATGGTAGGTTTTTGAAAACGATAACGGTAGGTTTTTATTTTATGCCATAAGGAGACAAACGAGCCGTCTAAGTGCCAGGACTATCAGTGCTCATAAACATCTACACAACCAAGGCTATGTAGATACGTTGCCCTCATTCACCTCCTTCCTCATCAATGGGTCACACGAACAGAACGTTACGGCATAGCTGCCTCTTTACGCCGGTCTCATGTAAACATGGCACTACATCTTACTTTTTTCTCGTCTTTTTTCTTGATTCTCTGATTTCTAAGATCTCATAAATAAAGGTACATTTTCTTTTTCAGTCATCAAATTATGTTAATCAGGAAATATCAGAGCCGTTGTCTGAATCAGTAAGCAGTACAAATTCTATTTTTGACACTCCAAGAATAATTGGACTTAAAACAGAAACTTACTGAATAATTAAAAATAATACAAAGGCAAAGTAAATATTATAAGAAAAAATGTGCCTCTTACAAAACAATTGTGAAATATTTGAAAGCCAAATTTGGTCTTAATTTAAATGCTAAGATTGATTTAATGGCTAAAGCAGAAGTGGTCGAGCTACACAAGTCTTTAATGAAAAATAATAAACATAGTAGGCATTATTTATTATATATACACTGCACCATTACGTAAATTCGCTTTGACTTTACACTATTATTCGCCAAGTGCTTATAAATATGTTAGAGATACCTACAATAAAGCACTCCCACATCCGAGGACAATTTGCAAATGGTATTCAACGGTTAATGCAGAACCCGGCTTTACAGCTGAAGCCTTTGCAGCCTTAAAAAATAAATCCCAATCCAACATAAAATCCAATAAACCTGTACTCTGCTAATTAGTCTTTGATGAAATATCTATCAGAAGACAGAAGCTATTCCACAACAACCAGAAATTGGGAAGAATTAATTTTGGTGCAGGTCCTATTCAAGGTGAAGAAGACGAGACTGTGGCAATACAAGCTTTAGTATTTATGTTGGTTGCCCTACATGAAAATTGGAAATTACCTGTGGGGTACTTTTTGACGGCCGGTGTAAGTGCTGAAATAAAGGCTAATTTGATAAATATATGTTTGCGAAAGTGTCATGAGGCAGGTGTAATAGTTTTAAGTGTTACTTTTGATGGTTTTTCGGCAAATTTCCGTGCAGCTGAAGTTTTTTAGGTTGTAAATTATCTGATGAGACTAATATGAAAACTTATTTTCCACATCCGTGCACGGGCGAAAAAGTTTGCATTTTCATAGATCTTTGCCATGTTAACAAATTAATAAGGAACACTTTTGAGAAGAAAAGAATACTCTTCGATAATAATAACATGGAAATTAAATGGCAGCTACTGATAAATCTAAATAAGCTGCAACAAAGTGAAGGATTCGGAAACAAATTGACACCTCGTCATATTCACTTTCGACAACAGATAATGAAAGTTAAGCTAGCAACACAACTACTGAGTATGAGCGTAGCAAAAGCGTTATTCCTGTGTGATGAAGTTTTAAATTCTAATCAGTTTCAAGATTCATCAGGAACAGTTAATTTTATAACTTTAATGAATAATTTTTTTGATGTTTTAAATTCCCGAAAATGTTATTTTTATGGTTATAAGCGCCCTATCTATAACAAAAATAGTTCTCAAATATTTTCTTTTTTGGAGAAAGTGAGATCTTTTATACTTACATTAAAATTTAATTTACAATCAAAAAGAATAATTAGACGAACTAACCAAAGATCAAGAATAATACTACAAATCTCAAAAAAAAATATAAGTAGTTCATTCTGCTAACAAAACTGGATTCGTTGGTGCCTTGATATGTATTGAATCGCTTAAGACCCTATACCAAAACAAAGTTGAGGAAAAGAAGATGCTAAGTTACATATCAACATACCGGATAAGCCAAGATCACCTAGAACTGTTTTTTGGTCTAATAAGAAAACATGGCGGATATAATAACAATCCGAATGTTTTGCAATTTAGAGCAGCCTATAAAAAAACCCAAAATCATCTGGAACTATAATCCTCATTTACCGGAAATTGCATCCCTTTGGACAATTTCTCAATTTTGAATTCAACATCTGAAAACATAATTAACAGCACAGCCTGCTCACATAGACATGACCAACAACCGTATGAAATATTAGAAAATGAACGATTGCTGACATCAAATTTAGAAGCTGAAAATAACTGCGATAACTTTGCAACAATGCTTGACCATGTATCCTTTACTGTTGAATCAAAATTGATAGTAGGTTACATATCTGGATATGTATCCAGATAATTAACAAAAAAGTTAAAATGTGAAGAATGCATTGAGTGTTTAACTACATCCTGTAAACTTCCCCACCACACACTTATAACCATAATAGACATGGGTGGCCTATGTTATTCTGCTGAAAACGTGTATGTAATATGTTTGGCCACGGAAAAAAATATACGTAACTTAATACGTCAAAGTGGTGGAAGTCTGGTCTCGAAATATGATTTTAATTATATTACCTACCGCGAATACTTTAAAACATTTTATTGGTAGAGAAGTATTTGAAAATTTAAATCAACATTCGCTAAATCAGCCAATAACATTAAATCACAGGATCCATTTAATTCGAGCTATAATAAATCAGTACACCAAAATTAGATTGCACCAGGACGCAAAAAATGATAAAATTGTGGATTACTACGGCAGAAACGATACTAAACGGCAGAAACTAACTAAACTTATATTATTTAATTAAAGGAAATTAAAATATTTTTACATTTTACATTATATTATTCATTGTAGCCACTTGCTACTGTAGTTACTGTGAATTAAATACTGTACACTATTGTGTATTTTACGGAGCATATAATACCTAGGTATGATATATCCATCCATAAATATTACAAACGCGAAAGTGTGTTTGTTTGTTTGTATGTCTTTCTTTAACATCAAATCGGGTCAATCGGGTCATCGATGTGATATTTAGTATGGAAATATTTGAAAGACTAAAGAGTGCCATAGGCTCATTTTTATGGCGATAACCTTTCACGGGAAAACACATTTCCATCAAATAAATTAAATAAGCGCTATAGAGGGCACTATTATAGGCGCAAAACAGTATGACGTACGTCTTTAGTAATCAAATGATATTGCTACTGTCAATTGTTTGACAGAAACGTCAGAGTTCTAAACAAGAGTCATAATATTGTGTTAATATTATATTTATTGTTCTTATAAATACGAAAACGTGGAAATGCGAAAAACCACGTGAGCGAAGCCGCGGGTAACAACTAGTAAAATATAATTTAAATATTAAACTTAATTTTTCAGATGTATTATCTTTACCGCGTATGTTTTAATACTTTTTTTTTTGTTGTTTTTGTTTAAACATACCTACATCATAAAGTATTTCTTGAATATTTACTTTTTTAATTAATTTTAAATGCGAAAAAAATAGAGCTTGACAGAATATTTTTTATACAATTAGTTATAATTTAAATATACTCAACAGTAATTGTAGTTTTGTAGGTACAAAAGGCACTGAGTCACTTCTGCGATGTTAATCTATAGGATGTCATCTCATTGTCATCTGAATGTCATCTCTTCACAATGTGTCGAACAATACGCCTAAGCGCCATGAAATTTACGGCGCATAT
>LUGF01058462.1:107144-120811 GCA_001625245.1 Calycopis cecrops | reverse complement strand
GTTTGTAATCTGTTGTCTCTTTAAACACCCCCAGGCCCTTTGCCCGCCATTCGCATTTACGGCTTGTTTACTTTATATTTACGATATTTGAAGAGCATATAACATTCCAGTATTTTTTTTATTTTATTAAAAAAAGGACTAAGAAACATTATTAGAAGTTGCAGAACAAAAGTAGTTGTACTCGTATATGATGATAGCTGCCTGTCTCCGAGGTTGTCGGTGTTTTTTTTTAAATAACAGTAGCTAATTACTAATATAGTTGATGGAATTTGTTGTAACTTCTTGATGAAAATTCATATTATATTTTGATTAAATAATATACTTTTTATACTATTTTCACTTTTAAAAACATAATAAAATAATACAAAAAAGTAACAGTAGCTAACTTATAACGCTCATATAAATATTTTTAAGGTTTAACTGATGCTTCAGACGTAGCCGAGGCACTGAAAGTCTATTTGAACAAGGGCCACGTTTATAGTTTGATTCAACAAGTGACAGGCAATGCCAGTGCTTTTGCGCCAGGTGAGAAACATCCACATAATACGATTCTTCAAAATAGTGTAAATTAATCTATTGAGAGGTTGTATGATTAGAGAGCGATTTATTATTTTTGTATGATGTAGAGTCACACTGCATGCTTGCATGCAGCCGAACTGGGCCGCCATGACCGAGGTCGCTTGGCTTACACAAGACCGGCATAAAGTGAGAGTTGTGGTGTCGCGTTTCGTGCGGTGTGCAAGTAGCCGGTGGCTCAAGGAGGTAGGAGAAGAAAGGAAGGCAGCGCATCTGTATAGCCTTTATGCGGAACCCGTATTGGTAGAACGGTGTGCCGAATATTAATAATCTACAGTCCTTGGTCTATCAAGTATCTTCATCATCTTGTATTTTTAATTGACATGGCTGTTTCTGATAGAACTATTAAATCTCTTTACTAAATATTTTTTGCCAGCTGCCGTTGCGAGAGTTCGTCGACAGATAATGATGCCTTCCTTCAGTCCAAAAGTACTGAACAGTTTCTTCGATATTTTCTGTGAGGAAAGTATGAAGCTGACAGAGATTTTGGAGCCGCATGCAGGGGCTGGATCTTTCTCTGTGGGGCAATATCTTAACGCATGGAGCTTCGATACCATTATAAGTATGTATAATATTATTGTTCTTATAGATTTATTAGTTTCGACATTAATGCATGAATTCAAATTGGGTCTTATATGAAAAGTATATGGCGGAGTTCTTTCCAGGTGTCTCTATAATATAATATTATTAACTTTTTTTTATAAATATCTACTAGTCTGATTTGTTTCATTGCGATACGTATAGTGCATAGATGGGAGGCAAATCTTAGTATTTCAATATGAAATCAAGAGATCAATTTGTTAATGCTATGATGAGATAATGATGTGATAGTGTACATAGATAAAACCTTCAACAGGTTATTGAATTATCTCAATATTCTTGTGAGCCCTTTGAAATACCGAAATTTAGTACGCCGTCTTTAGTTTTTCTTCTTTATTGAACTAGCTATTTGTTTTAATTTGTACTAAAATATTCAAAACAGAAACAATGGGCGCCAAGACGAGTGATAAAGCATTTGATACAAGAGAATTTTTAAATGCCCTGAACAAACTCGGTCAACTTGCACATGAAAGAGGCAGTTCGTTCTGGTTGTACCCAAACTGCTTGCACAAATTGTCAAGGAACTATGCTGAAATGCAACAATATTATAAAGTATTGTTTGAAAACGCTAATAAGGTAATAGTATTGTGCCGATATTTGTAACTTTAGTTAATAGTGCCACACTGTATTGGGCCGGCGCCCGGCACGACCGGGGAGGGACCTCTCGCTTACACGAGAACGGCGTCAAGTGACAGCTGTGCTGTCGTGTATCGTACGGTGTGCAAGTAGCCGGTGGCCCATGGAGGTAGGAGAAGAAAGGAAGGCAGCGCATCTGTATAGCCTCTATGCGGATGTCTATGGGCGTCAGTAGTCATGAAAATGGCTCCGACTGCTCGTTTTCCCCCTTATACCATAAAAAATGATTTTACTGTTCCTCCAATTATTACCAAACTTCATTTTAATTTACAGTAATAAAATAAGAACACTATTACAGATAAAGATAATAATATATCTATATATAGTTTTTATACTTATAAATTAAGAAATTTTTTTTTAATAAAATTAGCCACTTTATAGGTTTTACAAAACCGAAGAAATTATCTTGAAAAAAAAGAAATATCTCAAGCGAGCACAGGTCAGTAAAGTTTACCTTATTGATTAATGATAATAAATATTATCTTAGCGGCGCAGAAAATAACAGGAATTAAAAATGGCACAAATTAATTAGGAAAATTATATTCTATATCAAAGTATAGAAGGCAATGCATGTGTTTAGGACAGTGATTCTCAACCACTGTGCCGCGGCATTTTTGTGTGCCGCCAAATTTCAAAAGTGTGCCGCCAAATTTTGCAAATATATAATAATTTCAATTATATTGAATTATATCATTTAAAAAGAAAAATATTTTTAACATGAATATATATTTAAATCCACAAAAAAATAAATTATTGTATTATTTGCTTTGCAACGCGTTTTTTCTTAGTGCCAAATTATTATGGAGCGGCGTGCATAGCAATTGAAATATCGGCGCACACTTGCCACTTCTGCGTACAAAACGTGTTGTTTTAGTGATAGTTGGGATTCACAAGGTGTTGCATAGTAGTTACTGCACCTTTTCTTTGGTTCAAATTGGCAAATTGTGTATGTGATTCAGTTTAATATTAATTTATTTGCATGTAGTGTCAATTTATTTTGTAAATTTATTAACTTTGCAGTACACCCATCCCCCGATTTACACGGTATTTGTTTTACACGTTTTCGCTTTTACACAGTTTTCCAAATAAGTTTTTTTTTATTTGAGTGAAAGTTTCACAATTTCAGAAAGGTTTAATTTTCCATATTCATAAATTACAACTACACAACACACTATTTTCACAACTATTTTTAAATTATGCACTCAGCATAATTTAAAAATAGTTCTGGAACAATGTGTGAAAATGGTAAATTATGTCAAATCAAGACCATTAAAAAGTAGATTATTTAGTAACTTATGCCAAGCAATGGAAGCTAAGTACGAATCCTTGTTACTCCATACAGAAGTAAGATTGTTGTCCAGAGGAAAAGTTATATCTCGTGTACTGAAATTAAAAGACGAATGAAAAAAATATATGAATTTGTTCATTTGTTGAAAGATAAAATATGGTGTACTAAACTGGCTTACCTGTCAATTTTTTTTTTATTTTTAACAACATCAATTCAAGCATGCAAGGGCCTAATGATAATATCTTAAACTCAACCGTTAATCTGGTGGGATTCAAAAAATAAATAACTTTATGGAAAAATAAAACTCAGGAATGCAATTTAGAAAAGTTTGAGTCAGACCCTACTAGACAGTTACTAAACTATTAAATTAATTGTTGTTGATCATTTGACAACATTAGAGGAGAGAATTATTCATTATTTCCCAAAATTAAATATTAAGAATTTTGATTGGGTTCATAATCCATTTCTCATAACGGATACTTCTGTATTTGACTTAACTTTGTATGAAGAGGAAGAACTCGTTTTGCTTTCCAATAATCGAGATTTAATTTTAAAACATTCAGAAGATTCAGTTAATTTATTTTGGAATAACACAACAACACAACATAACAACAGCGATTATCCAATGATAGCCAAAAAACCTTTAAACATATTATTACAATTTCCACATCTTATTTGTGTGAATTCGGATGTTCCGCATTAGTCAACATTTAAAGTAAAAAAATATCTAGATTGTTAAATTTAGAAGACGATATGAGAGTAGCATTGTCATTTTTACGACTAAATATAAATAAAATTATCAAAAAACATCAAGCTCAAATTTCGCATTAAAATATTTTTATTATTAGCTTGTAATCAATCCCATAATAAACGTTTAGTTGTTATTGTAGTATTTCGTATATTTAAAATTTTTGTCATAAACTATTTATGCAGTGTGTGCCGCCAAATTTTGAAATCGTTAAATATGTGCCGCAACTAAAAAAAGGTTGAGAATCACTGTTTTAGGAAGTTACCTACTATAGGTACACAGGGAGATGACACTCGCTTTGACATGATGAGATCTGAGATCAGGAAACGCAATCCAAATGAAGACGATACATCAAACGATGGACATATGAAACTTATTTACTTTAATATGATGTAAAATTTTTGAGATACTCATATTTGTTTCCTCGGTAAAAAAATTAAAGCTACCCGCGGTACACAGGGCTAGCCTATACATATATTTTTTGTGTAACTCACTTAACCCATTAACCGCCAAAATAAAACTAAAAAAATTATTAATACGAAACGTTTATTTTACTATTGCGTAGACATAAAATAAACAGTAAAAAAAAAAACGAAAATTACAATTTGAGTCTGTTTTATAGGGATGTTGTTGTTGTTACTCAATTGAGTACAGTGGCGTATTGTGTGAAAAATTTTAAAACAACATTTTTCTACACACATTGGTTTTAGACATTTTTTACATTGCCAACGTACTCTTGAATGGCATAAAACATTTCGTAATGGTTTTTAAATCAGCTGGGAATAACATCCTACACCATCTTGAGGCAATCTTGGTACCGAAGAAGAATAAGGTCGAGCCGTATGTTGAGTTGTCTGGCGTAAATAAAACCTTACAATGGAACGTCGCAACATAAGCTTATCCATGCTATCACAGTAACTCATTACATGCAGACGTCAGGCATATAGGTAAACAAAACCCACCAACCAACCAACCCACTTGTTCCCGTGAATCGCAAACTTGTGAAATGATACTGATTGATCAAACTCATCCACACCGCCCCTATTTCTATTGTATGTTTGAAACAGTTTTGGTGGTCAACTTTTTCACGTCGCACAGAGCGCCAACGCTTTACAGTTCCTAAAGTTACAAAACGGTGTCATAGTTTGTTGCTATCGTACATATGCTGTTATCTTTCCAGCATACTAAAAGACCTTCATTTTGCTTATCAAAACTTATAATCATATGAGGCTTGTACTTTATTTTACACTTCTTCGACCTATTTACCCTTATTGTTCCAGTAACACGATATCCTTCTTTTATGAGATCCACCAAAAGATTATAATTAGTATAGAAGTAAGAAAAATACGTGATGGCATGTTGAATCTGTGCCCAATTTTTGAAGTAATGTTTGACTACTCTAGATCCTAAGGGGTCATTAGAAATTACCTCAGCTTTTCCACAGTAAAAATCAAATCTATTGCAGTATACCGTGGAACTTGCTGCCACACAATTTTTATAGCCAAAACGCACTGGCTTTCCTTGGATAAGTTGTTTCGCAGGATGATGACCAAAATATTTCACCATTGATTCATCAGTTGAAATATTATCGTGCATCATACCCCACTGTAGAAATTTATTCTCTATGTTTTAAAACAGCATTAAGTGCTTTCTCTAACCCGTTGTAATGATCAGAAACAATAAATCGCTTCGAATTCGTTATCACACAAATGTGAATCAAAAGACGAATAATCGTAATATGGATTCGGCCGCTGTACACAATTAGGTACAGTACGATTCCATAATCAATTACAAAGTAAATATATGAAAAAAACCCGTTATTTAGCATTTCATTTGAAAATAAGTCTTTGCACTATAAAAGCAACATATAAAATATAACATTTTCTTTACGCCAAAATTTAAAAATAATTTTACTAAGTACTTACCTCTATGCACATTTGTAGTACGATATAAAAATCCTCACAGATACAGATTTCAAAAATGTATCGGCATAAACTGTAATTATTTCGAGGCTCTGTTCCAAATTACTACTACAACGAGCAGTAACAGCAGCAATAAGTAAAAAAAATACTAGTTGTATTTTTTCTGTTTGTATCACTGTACCCAATCAGGTACAGAGGCGCCATATGGGTTAAAGCTATAATTAATGCTCCTTAAATGAAGTTACTCGTATCCGGCTATGTGAAACACTTGTTTTATCCAAATTTAATTACGTTGATTGTGCGATAGGACCTAGACTGCTGAAGCGAACTAAAAAGTCAATACAACGTGTTCAAAATGCTTGTGCATGATATTGTTTCCATATACCGCGGCGAGACCACGTCACCCCATACTTAAATCAGGCATCATTATTAAAAATGGAAAACCGAATGAGATTACACCTAGCTACAATGTTATTTGGTATTTTGAAGCACGGAGTGCCTACCTATCTCTCTGAAAAGTTGGACTGGGCAAGGGACGTTAACATCGTACACAATACAAGATTTACACAACATGCATTATACACACCAGTACACCGTACATCGGCATTTCGAGGCAGTTTTAAATATTATGCTGCGTCGAAATGCTGGAACAATCTCCCACCACCACTAAGAAACATTTACACTAAACAGAATTTCAAACACCATCACAAAAAATATTTATTAGAAGCGCAAAAACAGGTAAATCTAGTCTGAAAGTGTTTGTGTGTGGGGTTGTGTACGAAAAACAATTACCTTACCCAAAAGAAATATTATTATGGTTCTTCGTGTCTTTTTAGCATCTCATCTTCTCTGATATTGTTTTGTCTATGTGTCAAATATATATGTAATATACGGAATATAAATACATATTCGTAATATATATGAAAATATATAATGTCTGTATTGTCTAGTTTTTGTGTCTACGTACCTACTTATCTTACGCTACCGACAAAATAAAATAAAAATTACTGGTGATCCTGAAAATCGGTGTTAGGGTTATTAACAGCCTTATCAGAAGCCGAGGACTCACCTTTTTGCGAGACTCTTTGCTGCTTCTGTTTGTTATTCTTTCTTTTTTTTATTTTAGATTACTTGTTAAGATTTTCTTTTTGATTTTGTACTTTTCTTTTCTTTCAATGGTTTTTTTTTTGATTAATGTTATATTTTTTTGTTGTTTCCTTATTGTACATATACTGCAACATGTCTTATGCAAATAAAGAGTTATTATTATAATAATTATTCATAGTACATATTCATATAACAATATTTTCAGAACAGAATAAAGCTCAGGAAATGAAGGTGTCTATTTTTGATGAATTACTTAATTCAAATTTAAATGATCAAGAAATTTGTGAAGAGATTCTGTTGTTGATAGGCGCCACGGACTTGACCGGTCTATCCGTCGGGTTCACGTTGATGCTTCTTGGACTCTACCCTTCGGTGCAAGACAGAGTTTACATGGAGTGAGATTTATATGTACAGATACATTTTTGTTATGATTCTCTGCATTTGAATTGTGTTTTATTATGTATTATTCTTTTTGATTCTAGAATACAAGACGTTTTCTCTGGTTCTAACAGACCTCTAGTGAAAGATGATCTACCTAAATTGAACTATTTAGACATGGTGATAAAGGAAAGCTTACGTCTGTACCCGCCTGCGCCTATTATTACTCGTAGAGCAAATATCGATTTAACGCTGTGTGAGTATTTGGTATTTAATAATTTAAATATTGTTTTATCTCTGGCTTCGTTTTAGTATATCGTCGTTGCCAAAATAAAACCTCTTAATTGTCGCTCGTATGAAAAACTTTTTTTTTCAAAATCGTGTAGTCTGTTGTCGTACGCATTGTTAGCACGATCTCCTATGTGCGTATCATTGGTATTTTACAAGTTATAAGTTAGTTCGATAATCTCTCATGTAACGTAATTATGGATACACAAAACCACACATGTGCAAAGAAAATATTGGAACTATTGGAAAACTGTTGTTTTCAGTTCGATAACAGGTTCTGTTTTGGCTACGACGATATGCCTATTAGCATATCGTCGTAGCATACAACATTTTTTGAGATACGTTTTCTATTGATTTAATTCGATAACTGACGTGACTTTTATTATTTGATTTATGTGTGAAACACAACCAGCTACAATTATTTTATTATTTCTGATTCCTGAACTAAAGATTGTTAAATAGAGTTTGTGCCTATGTACCAAGTAGTAGTATGTACCAGTAGGATGGTAAGAGAGCACCAACGTCCAAAGGATCCATTACATCAGAGATTTCGCAGAAGTGAAACCCTTTTCTTAAAACTTCCTAAGTTATGTCAGAAAAACCATGGATGGCAGCTGATTCCACAAATAAGTAATGAGCGAGAAGGAACTTCTTAAACTAATAAAAGAGGTAGAAGATGTACAATGAACTGACGAGCCAGGCAAAATATGCTTGCTGGAGAGAACTTGGACATAAACAATGGCATTAAAGTGACAAAATATTCATGAAAAAAAGAATTGAACACTTTGCTAGTTAATTTACTTCTTTCCATGGAGTAAATCGTGGTGTGTTTGGTACAAATGATAAAAAAGCGGTGTTGTGTATGATGTTTATGAATTTTGAGGTATTACGATTCTTTTTTTTATGGTATAGAGGAGCAAACAAGCAGTTGGAAACTGTTTTATGACTACCGAAGCCCATAAAGGTGGAGAGCATTGAGGCTATACAGATGTGTTGCCCTTCTTTCTCCTCCCACCTTCGCGGGCCACCGGCTACTTCCACTGCATGAAACGTGACAGCACAGCTGTTGCTTTACGCCAGTCTGGTGTAAGCGAGAGGCATCTCCCCGGTCGTACCGGCACAATTTGACTGCATACAAGCACCCAGTGTGGCACTACCTCTACTAAGTTCTTTATTTAATATAGGTTTAAAGAAACTTTATTTCTCATAAGAATTTTACAATTCTAAGTGAATTGTAAAATTCTTATGAGAAATGAAAGAAAGAAAGAGAAAGAGAGAAAATGAGATACAATATTTTTTTTAAATATACGTAAAAATATTTTTACCATCTGGGCCGTTAGGAATTCGTCGTTCGATCGTTTGACAGCTAACAAGTGAGTACGTATAATATCGTAAAATAAATAGTAAAAGTTCATATAGCATGTTTTTAAAATTATACCTCAACATATAAGTGCCTAATAAACAATACAAACAATTAGAGTTGGTGGAAAGTGAATTATAATAAGTGTATTTAACGCAATTTAATATTCCAACTCAGTCAACAGGTAACAGCTGTTTTACGCTTACCCACACGCGCACATAACGGTGACATTACCTACAGTGTGCATAGAAAATAACTACTCGCACATTTTTAATATGCATAAATTTGAGAATTTTACGTGTATTAGGAATCCTACCACCATCATGGCAAATAAATGTATGCACTGTGGCAAATTCCTTAGTTCTGTTGAGAGTGCCAAGTGCTCAAAATGCTCACCGTGCTTGCGCCAGGGGATTTGAATTTGGCAAAAACTCGACCAAATGGTCATGTCGAGCGTGCAACGGCAAAACTACAAAATCCCCTGCCCCGTCGGAAATACCGGCCGCAGATGAGACGTTTCTGGACGCCAGTGTACACATTAGCTCACCGGTGACCTTGAGCGAAGAAATTAGGCTGCTCAGGGAGATGCTGACGTCAATGCGTCAGGAAATGCAGAGTTTTAGACAGGAAATAGTCCGCCTAAACTGTAATATGTCGGAATTTAATAAGCGCGTTGACGCCGTCGAGATGCGGGTGGCAACCATGGAGGAGCGCATCGGGGCAGCGACGTGTACTCACGGAGGGGGCGCGGCAGCCGATAATATCATAGCTCAACTGAGGCAGGAGTTGAATGACCGAGAATAAGACTCCTTAGCTAATGATATACAGATCACAGGGATTCCCGAGAGAAGTGGTGAGAACGTCGTTCACCTGGTGGACCTTATCGCCAAAAAGATAGGAGTCGACGTTGACGCGCGCGATGTCGTTAGCGCAGAGCGGAGAGGTGTCAGACGCTCGCCCGACGGTGGCCGGCCCCGATCTATCATTGTGCGGTTGGCTAGGAGGTCGGTAAGCGACGACGTGCTGAAGGCGGCTCGAGTGCGGAGAGGCGCAGACACCTCCGGTATACTGGACGGTCCCCCTTCACGCCTGTACATCAACGAGCACCTCACCCGAACCAACCGTGCTCTGTTTCATAAGACTCGGGAAGAAGGACGTCGACTCGGCTGGCGGTACGTGTGGACGCGAGGGGGCAGCGTCTTCGCCAGACGGGAAGCGGGCACGGCGGCTCACAGGATAAAAACGGCAGACGATTTAAATAGAATTTTTGGCTTAGAGTCAGTTCGACTGTCACAATAATAAAATTATATTTATATACTTTAATCACTACTTTTAACATAAGTCTTTCACTGTATTTAGTTATAAGTTTATATTTCACAGTTAAGAATATTATTTCTAACTTTTATAGGCACACCATGTTCATTTATAAGGATATACTCACGTTATTATACTCCCAGGTAAAACTAACGCACAACAGTGTAATCTCAGTCACTCACATACTTAACTATCAGTATCAAAATTATTATCCACCGTTGTTTACTTTAAAATATAAGCCGTTCACAATGGAATCTACTCGGAAACAACTCGTGTGCGCTACACGCCGCGCGTACACTATTGTGTACGATGTCGATGGTGCGCCGCCGCCGCCGCGGCCGTTACCAGCGCTAACTTGTAACATTGCTAATATTATTATCACATTCATGCACTTAGGTTATACGGTGCTCACATCTGAGTTTTATATTAAGTCAATTAATTATATTCTAAGCGAAGTTATTTATGTAGTAAAATTATATACTAGTAATCACAAGTACAAGCGAGTTGCAGGAGATCGGCCATCTTGGCGTTTATTAAGAGAAGCTAGAGTTCGGCGCTGGACCGATAAGGACTGTTTAATGATGATGATGATTAAGTACAAGTATCGTATTATTTCTGCAAATTTAATTTACACTTCACATGATCAGCACAAAAAAAAATAAAATTGGATTTTTAAACCCAGGCTCTCTAGGTACCAGGCATGATGAGTTTTTGGCAGCCATGGACCATCATAATTTTGACATGATAGCCATTTAAAACGAAACGTGGCTGAGGCAGGGGGAGGAGGGGCGCGCCCCGCGTATGCCTGGATACCGCCTGCAACACATCCCGAGACCCGAGCATATACGTGCCCGGGGGGGTGGAGTAGGTTTTTATGTAAGAAAAGGTCTTTGCACACAAACACACGCACACCCTAATACAAATAGTGTAGAACAGATGTGGCTGTCTATTAGGGGCAATGGTAACTCGTCTATATTGACAAGGCCTATCGGCCCCCCTGGTTACCAGTTAGGACTTTTCTAAACGCAATGACTGATACGATAGGCACGTTGTCATGTCATGACTTTATTTATTTGACTGGCGATTTTAATAATAATTTCCACAATACCGATAGTACTGTTGTCGGACGCGGCTACACTTCTGTCTGTACCAATGCGAGGCTGGATCGAGTTGGGGTAGAATATATACCAGGTCTCAGTAGCCATGCACTGATATCCTTCGAGGTCAACATGCGAAGGTCAAGTTAAGGAGCCGAAAAATTCACTTCAGACCTATCAAGGATATTGCATCAACTGAGCTTAATTTTGTCCTTAATTCTATTGACTGGAATGGCATCATATTCGACCGTGATATTAGTGACATGGTTCAAGATTTCAGCACGTATCTGTTGTGGGTATTCGATGTGCTAGCACCCATAAAAACAAAAAAAAATATATACTAAAGAACGCCATTTCCCGTGGATAACACATAATGTAAAATTAATGATGAGAAGACGCGACGCAGCACACAGACGGGCGCGTAAATCTAAAAACGCGTTCTATAAGGATCTCAAGCACGAGGTGGCAAATGCAATCGATAGGGAAAAGGCAGTATACTTTGAAACCTATGTCTCAAATAACGTTAGTCATCCGCGATTGATGTGGAAGCATATAAAGGACAATGTTACCATCAAACAAAAAATGAATTTAAAGCTGCCACAACAGCTACAAGACCCCTATAAAATAAATAGACACTTTTTGAATTTGCCAGGTAACACTGTCTCTGAAGCAACCAGTAACTATTTTAGGACCCATTACTTTGGATCACATACTTTTCGTTTACACTCCATAAGTGCCGCAGAGGTTTTAAAAATACTAAGAATACTCCGGTCTAATGCCATAGGCATTGACGGTATAAGTCTAGACATGTTACTAATAGCATCGCCATTTCCTGTATGCCTGGACATAATTACACACATCATAAATAAGTTGGTTGCATCTGGCAGCTTCCCCGAACAGTGGCGCACAGCGGTCGTTAAGCCTTTGGTAAAAAAAGACAACATTACGGAACTGGGTGATCTTCGCCCAATAAGCATATTACCATGTTTGTCCAAAGTTCTAGAGAGGGTAGTCTGCAAGCAGCTCACTGCATACATGGAACAATATAATATACTACCGGTATTGCAGTCGGGCTCTCGAAAGTGCCTTAGCACAACAACTGCCTTGGCTGATGTGGTAGACAATGTCCTATGTGCACGGGATAGAGGTGAAGTCACGTTACTTGTGCTTCTGGACTACTCACGCGCCTTCGATACGTTAGATATACGCTTGTTACTATCCAAGATGAAATACTATGGATTCAGTCCTGATACAGTGTCATGGTTTGCTAGCTATTTATCCGATCGCTTTCAAATCGTTGAGCTGGTGGACGGGCACGGTATCCGGACTCGGTCTGGTGCCTGTCCGGTGACAAGAGGTATTCCACAGGGTTCAGTGCTAGGGCCTATCATCTTTTCGTTGTACACGGCAGATGTTGTCCAACAGATACGTCACTGTCATTACCATATGTACGCCGATGACATTCAGTTGTACATTTCTTTCAAACCGAATGACGCGACAGGGGCTGTTTGTAGACTTAATGAAGACTTGGCACGTATAGCTGAATGGTCAGAAGCGAATGCCTTAGTACTGAATCCAGCCAAAACAAAATACATGATGATGGGCACCGCAGCGCAAATAGAAAAAGCGGAACGGGTAATGCCTGGTATATATATTAGAAATGATAATATAGAGAGAGTCGCTGAGGCAAGGAATCTGGGACTAGTTATCGATGAAGGCATAGGATTCGAAAATCACATAATTAAAACAGTAAGGAACAGCTTTTATCGTTTAAAAATACTGTACATGACAAGGAATTTTATAAGCACCGACCTTCGTGTTAAATTATGTGAGTCTCTCGTCCTCTCGAAACTTAATTACGCGGATGTAGTGATAGGACTCGGTTTACTTGCTCGATCGAAAGACTTAGTACAGCGTGTACAGAATGCCTGCGCCAGATTTTGTTTTAACAAGCCTCCTCGCGAACACGTCACACCCTACCTAAACAGCGCACGGCTCCTAAAAATGGAGCAACGTAACCTTCACCTCGCCACTGCCTTGTTTGGTATCGTTAAATTTGAATCACCACCGTATCTTTATAGTAAAATAAAATGGGCCAGAGATAAACAGCTAAGTCTGTCGACAAGGGGATCGGCGTACCTACGCACTACTCAATTACGCCACACTGCAGCGTTTCGGGGCAGCTTTCGATATGCCGCTACTAAATGCTGGAATGACCTGCCGCCGCCCATTCGAGCTCTGAAAACGCTAAACAGTTTTAAAATCAACTACAAAAATTATTTAATTCAAAAGCAATTGATTAGTTGAATCTTTTTTTATTTTTCATTGTTATTTAGCTAAAACAAATAATATT
>LUGF01058462.1:92980-106985 GCA_001625245.1 Calycopis cecrops | reverse complement strand
TTTACACTGTTGTGCATTTTCCTGCGAAGTGTTGTAAATATCACAATAATTATTGATGGGGGTATTTTTTGTTTATTTTTAATTATTATTATTTTTTTTGTGTTTCTCATATTCAATATTTGCAGTGTTTTTAATTTTTTCTGTTCTTCTTTTTATAGGTACCCTTTTAGATGTAGCTTATTTGTGTGTTAGATTAAGTAACAATGATGGTACCTACCTAATAATAAAATGTATAGCAATGTATAAAATTTCCGGAATAAACACTTATTCTATTCTATTCTATTCTATTCTATTCTATATGAGAATTTACTATGTTGAGGATGACATATGATTTTTAAGTTTTGTTTTAAATATTTTTATAGTTTCACACTGCTTTATTTCATTTGGCAATTTGTTAAATAACTGTGCTCCCGCAAACAGAATTGTTTTTTTACCGTAATTGGTTCTCACTTTGTCAATTTGTAGATTATGTTTGTTTCTTAACTTCGAAGCATGTGATGTTTTATAAAATTTAATTTCGGATTGTATAGAACCTGATTTAATCTTTTTTATTAAAATGCATGTACTGTATGTGTAAAGTTGTGATATATTCATTAGTTTTGTTTGAGTATAAAGTTGTGTCGTCGGGGTAAAATAGTCATAATTATATACCTAGAGTTTTTATTATCTTATTTTGGATTCTTTGTAAAGGGCTAATATTTGAATTTGTAGTTGATCCCCACACCTGAATTAAATATTCTAAATGTGATTTTGCTAATGAGTTATATAATGTTACGAGTTCTTGGGTGTATGCAAGTGGAAATTTTGTTAAGTACTCCTAATATTGATAGTAACTTTGTTTTAATGTGGTTAATGTGTATATTAAAATTAAGTTTGTCATCTAACCAGAGGCCAAGGTATTTTTCATGAGTAGAGCATTGTAATACATCATTATTAATCGTCAAGGGGGTGAAATTGGGTATCTTTTTTATTTTTGGCAGAAAAAATGATGAATGATGTTTCAGCTGTATTGATAGTTAATAAGTTATATTTTAGTCATTAATTTAATTTTAAGTCTTTTTGTGCACTGGTTATAATTTCATGAATAGATTTGTCGAAATAAAAAAGACGTGTCATCTGCATATAGTGTAAGGTGACCAGTCAAACCCATAGTATCTATATTATTTATATAAATTAAAAACAGCAATGGACCCAAAATGGATCCTTGTAGAATACCATAAGTGACTTTTCGGTAAGCACTGCAAAATTTATCAATTTTTACTACCTGCTTTCTATTTTCCAAATATGACTTAAACATTGCTAAGGAAGCTTCTGTGATGCCAATGTTATTTAATTTGAATAAAAGCTTTTTATGGCATACTGTATCAAAGGCCTCTTTTAGTTTAATAAAGATACCTAGAGCAATGTTTTTTTTTTGTCAATGTTAGTCTTGATTTTAGTAACTAAGTCTACAACAGCCGAGAGAGTACTTGATTTTGTTCCGAACCCATACTGATGCCGAAATGAGAGATGATGAGAAATTGTTTTTCCAGACATGTATCTATTTATACGATCGTACAAAACACGCTCAAATATTTTAGACATTACTGGCAAAACAGATATTGGTCTATAATTACCAGGATTTGTTCTACTACCGGATTTTAAAATAATATATCAAATTGCAGCTTCTGGAAAGGTCATTCCTCGAGGTGCTGAGGTATTGGCATTCATTATCGGGGTGCACAGAAATCCCAAATATTGGGGCTCGGAAGCCGAACACTTTGACCCTGCTAGATTTCTACCGGAACGTTTTCAAGATGTGGACCCAAATGCTTTTATACCATTTAGCTATGGCCTACGTAATTGTATCGGTAAGTGTCCCCACTTTCACACACTTTCAACGCTCTCTTTTCGGACCTGAATCTATCCCGTAAAAAGCTCAACAGCTATGAGTAGTCATCGCGAGACGAGAAGGTTGGGGTCGAAATGGTGATCGACTTCCCTGTCTTACGCAGATAAGATATATTCATCCCGATATGAGAGTTGTAATAGTAAATTTAACTACTTTTGTACTGTTCCGACGACGTAGTAGGGACTGTTCAGAGGTAGCGGTCCCCAAAGAAAAGTCTGACCTTTTCACCGAGTCAAGCCAATCGCTAGAGGGATCCTGTTGCTTGTTGATCCGGTATATCCTCAAATTATAGCTACTGAAGGCACCCGCAGGGGTTTGGTCGGTCTAATTGGACTAATTGTCGAGTCCGACATAGGTCTAGGGTCCACCCGGACTCCTAGGTATCATACGTAAACGTGATCTCCTGCGTAAATAAAAAAAAAGATGAGGAGTGCCAGCTTACGGCTCTTGTAAGGGTTGACTACGGACTGGCTAAAACCACCGCGGGTGCATTTGTCGAGATGTCCCAGATCGGTCATCGACAGGGTGCGTTGGCGATGGGCCAGTCTGTCACACTAAGGAGTCGGACTTCACCTCAGGGGGGCTGTTTCAGCGACCAAAGAGCCAGACCCAGACAGACGGCGAACAGTTTAACATCGAGTGCATGACGCTCGGGAGCAAGAGGTCCATTGATATGTGCCTTCACGATACATCAGATGTCACCAGGACCGGCCTGGAGCGTTGAATGCATCGCAAAGGCACTTATGTCGTACGCACAGAGTACATTGCTTTTGTTCCTTCTTTTTTTCAGGTTATATGTATGGACTAACAGCAATGAAAGTAGTCCTAACATCGATCTTGAGAAGATATAAAGTTGTGGGTAAGCCCGCGCAGGGACCGATTCCTGATATTAAGCTAAAGCACGTATTGTTTCTGAAACCAGTGAATAATTTTGAAATTGAAATTGTGAAAAGAACATCGTAATACGTTTTAATTTAAATAAAATATAGAGTGCAACAAGGAAGCAATTATTTAATTTCTTATACCTTAGTTTTAAAAACTCATAGGGGGAAGTCCCCTAGCGTCGAACGGCCGGTAGTACCGAACAAATACGAAACTATATTGAAATAAACGGTAGTAAACGATCGTTTGCCGTGGGAAAGAAAGAAAGAGAGCTCCTTAGACGTCGTGTGTCGTGGCAGATGTCAGTCTTGTAGCTCCTGTGACAGTACATACCTTCATTTTTGATAGAAATAAAAGAAGTTCAATACTTTTAACTTGTGAAAACTGTTTATTTCGTCTAAACTCTAAATTATAATTTATTCTAACCAACGCACACAGTAGACACATGAAAGGAAAAGGGCGGATGCCACAGAGCATACAGAGAGTACTATGAGTGTTGCCATCCCATTTGTCTACGCGCGGTGTATGTCTGCGTTCCTCCCAACAATTTTGCACGGGAACGGAGACGTTACGTGTATATTAGAAAATAGTGGATGTTGCAAGATTTACGTGGCGTGATATTTGTAATAGTGTTTAACTTGTCTTTGATAAGTATGTTTTCTATTTTAACGCTTAAGCTTAACTTATAATAAACACTAGCTGTGCCCCGCGGTTTCAACCGCGAAATCCATATAAACTTCAACACCCTATTCCACCCCCTTAGGGGTTGAATTTCTAAAAATCCTTTCTTAACGGATGCCTACGTCGTAACATCTACCTGGATACCAAATTTCAGCTTGATCCGTCCAGTGGTTTAGGCTGTGCGTTGATAGCTATTGTGTATTCATAGTTATTCTAATTTTAATTTTGTACTATTAGTCCATACTACCGAACAGTGTTTTTCCCCTATGACCGAACAATTAATTTTTCACTATTATTTTAATTTAAATGATGTTAAAGGTTATTTTTAATATTTTTCAATATTTATTTTTATTATTCAGATTAATCGATATCTGCAATAATGGAGAAAGCAAAGAAAGGTCGCTAGAATCCCAAAAACTTGAACGTTGCTATTAAAAAAGTAACAGCGAAAAAGATGTCCTTACGGGAAGCCGCTTCAAGATCTAGTTTTCCAACTGCTACTTTATGTGATAAGCTTAAACTCTTAAAAGAAGGAAAAGAAGTAGAATGAAAACTTATCTTAAGCAGATTTACAAAATCCTATTCTACAGAATATGATAACATCTTAAAGCCAAGTCCTTACCTCTTCTCCATATAAATTGGCTCTTGAGACAAAAGAAAATGAGAAGATAATCAAAGAAGAAGAGAAATTACTTCGAAAGACATGTTTTAAAAAGACAAATAAAGAAGAGAAGAAAAAAAAGATTAAACCATTGCCATTAAAAGAGTCTCGTCAACAACGTGTTATATCGGTACAGGAAACCCAGGATACATATTGTATTGTTCGTTTAGAAAGGCATGAAAAGGACTGGATGCAGTGCAACTCATGTAAAGAGTGGGCCCATGAAGTATGTCCTGATATTCCTGAGTGATCTGATATGTATATTTGTGACAAATGTCACCTTTATTAGGAGTGTTCGGTTTTTTGTTCCTTTTTAGGGCTCCGTACCCAAAGGGTAAAAACGGGACCCTATTACTAAGGCTCCGATGTCCGTCCGTCCGTCTGTCACCAGGCTGTATCTCATGAACTATGATAGTTAGACAGTTGAAATTTTCACAGATGGTGTATTTCTATTGCCGCTATAACAGCAAATACTAAGAAATTAAATAATATGAATATTTAAGGGGGGCCCCATACAACAAACGTGATTTTATTGCTTAATACTGATAATGGCAACAGGAGGAGGGATTGAAATATTCACAGAATATTAATTTATTATTATTCAACGTAAAAATTAATATTTATTTTAAAATAAATTAATATTTAAATGAGGCTCCAATACACAAGATAAGCTCCCGTTTTCGTAGATAATGGTACGGAACCCTTCGTGCGCGAGTCCGACTCGCACTTGGCCGATTTTTTATAAGCATGTTCGGTACTAGGTGCCACAGTATGTTTGAACCAAAATCGATGCCAATGATTAGCTTTTATTTTCTATTTAAATTGGTGGTCTGTTTATTGTTTGTTGATTTATGATGGTTGTGTAAACTATAATGCATAATAAATGTCTGCAAAAGTATGAGTTTTTTTTAATGCCTCCTAAGCTTAAGCGTTCGGTACTGTGGGATTCCCCCCTACTTCATTTTTTTTTTAGATAGATCTACGCTAAGGGCTGAAAGGCCAGTGCAGCTTCATCTGTATGAGAGGCGAGCACACTAGGGAGTTCGAGCCTCTGTATTTGTGGACGATGGGGGTGCAGACCCCCCCTTCTTTCCCAGCTAATCTGGGAGGAGGCAAACTGGAATATTGAGAATTAATAGGTTATGCTTTTATTATCTTGGCCAGGAGGACAGCAGCTGAACTAACATCGTCTTTCTACCTATTCGGAGCCGATCGTGTGTGCTGTTGTCTGTCAGGGTGTAGTTGTGGTCTGAAATGCGTCCGCGTCCGGATCCCCCGGACGGGGTGTAGTGTACTTACAACGCGGCTGTGGTGTTGTCTTTATCTGCGTGTTGTTTTGATACGTGTAACAATTGTAGTGATAACGTCGTCTTCGTCAGCCAGAACATGTCTGGGACATCGACCGACGTTGGTCACGCAGTCGGGGTTGTATGCCGCTGCTTTTGTGACTAGGGGGTTAGGGTGAGAGGAGGCCCTATCAAAATGAGATTTAGTGAGCACTTTGAAGTGCCCTCTAACAGAGGGGAGTTCGAGATCTTTATGAAGATCAAGATTGCGGATGTACCACGGGGCACCCGTGGCCATACGGGGGAACCTATTTTGCACTACTTGCAAAGTATTTATCGTACTAGGACTGACGTGTGCGAACACAGGACTGCAGTACGAGAAAATCGGTCTAATGCAGGTTAAGTATAATATACGCTTATTTCTAAGCGACATTTTACTCTTAGCGTTAATAAGGTGGTACAACTTGTGTAAGACATATAGCGCTTTTTTGCGCACGCGTTTAACGTGCGGCTTAAAAGAAAAGCGACTATCAAGAGTGACCTCCACGTACTTGACGGAGCGTACTCTGGGGATGGTTTATATAGATACGGGTGGCATGATACGAGTGTGTCTCGTTTGGGCGCTAGGGGAACGACCTGAGAACAGGATTGGCTGGGACTTGTCAGAATTGACCTCGATCCGCCAGCGGGCGAACCACGCCCCTAGGGAGGTCCTTACGCGAACAAGAGGGCCATCCGGCCCTCTTGTTCGCATAAGTGACAAGCGGGGGGGGTGTCGGACGGGAGGATCCGGGGACAATCCCTGGTGTGGTGGTAGCCGAGGCATTTACAACACCGGGGTTGTGCATGGCAGCTACGGGAGGAGTGGCCGTACCTCTGGCAGTTATGACACTGACCGGGGTAGGCTTTGCGATGTGGGACTTCCACTTTTATATTGCGAAGTCGGAGGACATCTCTAATCTGATAGATCTTACGACCTTCAGGAGTGAGAGGGAGGACACAATGCACTTTGTTGTGTCTTTTTTAGTGCACTGTTAGTCATTCATTCATTCACTTCCTCGGTATTTGCGATCCGATACGACTTAGGGATCTTCAAGAAAAGAGCTTTCCTCTTTTTTTAAGGCCGGCAACGCGTCTGCTAGACACCTAGTTTTGCAGATGTCTATGGGCGGCGGTAGTCACTAAGCACCTGCTCGTTTGCCCCCTATATCATAAAAAAAATTTACGAACCCTAACATGTTATGCTGAAGTCAGCGTGCACATTGATGCTTAATTCTATATTTAATTATAACGTTTTTGAAATCTTGGCAATAATACAAGATTTTTATTCTTTTACACTGAGAAGGTAGTATTAAGTTTTATGCTTCTTGGTAATTATTGATTGTAGACTTTTGGGCCCATGCAGACTACACTATTTAACTTAAATGCTATCTTATAGCTGTTTTGTAGACATAACCCTCTTTTATATATGTTATATCATTGTACATAACCTTCAATCGTCACGTCTGAGCACTGTGTCAGACATCAGTGGGAACAGATGTGGATTTCTTTTAACAAATAACCAAATTTCAAATAAATACAATGCAGGAAATATTAGTATTTATTGTAAACATTGCAAATACATCATTTTTGTATCTCAAATATACAACTTCTGTCAGCGGCATTACTCGAAAAAATACACCATAATATCTTAAATTTGATTGCCATGGTGATAAGCTATAATTAATGTAGTTCTGTTTACTATTAGTGATACTTTATGTAAATCATAAGTAGGTAAGTCTAAAAAAATTGTGGTCAGGAAAAACCTCAGGAAAAAAGGCTCTTCTTTTTTTTTCAAAACTTGCCATGCTGATATAAAAAAATATTGGATATAAATTACTATTATTGGCTGTTTATTTCAAGTTAAGTTGAGAATGTTTGGTATGCATTACTAGATTTTTTAATAATTAAAATACAATAATTTATTTTTTATATCTATCTTATTATAATGAGGAAACATTTGTTTGTTTGTTACTACTTACGATACTACTTAGACCTATTTCAAAATTTCTTTCACCATTTGAATGCTACAGTATCACTAATTAACACGTAAAACTAATCAAACCCACTCTTATTTTACTTTGAAATAACAGTATCTATTCTAGAATAGTCACTAAAAGTGGTAAATTGAAAAACTTCTAGCAAAAAAACTAACAAATGTGATACTTACGAATGGAAAGATAAACCGGGAATTACTCTATCGCTATCACTTCTACAACCAAGAACACTGCACTGTATTTTACAGTGCTGGTTATATATCCTGCTTAAGAGATCCTACGCACTGGCGACCATGGCCGCCACGGCCTGGCCGCCGCGGCCAGTGAATTCTGGACTTTATAAGGTAAACGCCAGAGCCCCTACGCACTTAGCGGCCAGCGACTAGCGGCCACCATTTGCCGCGGCGTCCAACTTGATGCCACGCGACCAACGACCAATCGTGGCCGTCGAGAACATCACTTCTGTATTAAAATTCATCAGTGCTACCGCATCGGCCGCGGCAACCGGACGTGCATCGCTACGGAGTGTATTTACAATGGCCGATCATTTCGACACGGAAAGGTTCATAACTGAAGTCGAAAATAGAAGAGGTTTATGGGATTTATCATCAAATGATTACTCCAATAAAGATGTTAAGCGGCAGTTGTGGCTTGAGCTGACCATGGCTTGAACTGATATTTGGCGGTGAATCCATGGACAATAAAGAAAAGGCAGAACTTGGTAAGTCTTTTATTTTATTATACCTAAGTAGATTAATAATGCGATGAATTACAATAAACGCAGCAGGAGCTGTAGTAGCGTTCGACACGTATATGTGGCATGAGTGATTTTTTTAAAAGTTGTTCCGATCATTCAAAACCTTTTTTCGCTTTGTACCTACATGAGTTTTGACAATTATTTTCAAAAATTTCCCAGGTTTTCGTAATGATTGGAACAACTTTTAAAAAATATTACTCATACCTCACGTGCGTTCGACGCCATTTTGTTTACGGTGCGCAATGGCTGCTCGCGGCGAGCAAGTGCCTCAACGCACAAACTGAGCAGCCGTCGCGTCCTAAGTACGCACCACTATATTTACAAATTGTGCCAAGGCAAGCGACCATCAGTAATGAAGTTTGTGAATATATCTCGATATTCGGTTGATGTTCTATTTGCTCTGTTAGGTGAACATGCAGGTATTTCTAATAAAGCCTCTGGTACAGTCAACGTGTCTTTGAAATTATATCCATCTCTTTCTCGCACAAAATTATGAAGCACACATAGAGCTGTTATAATCACAACTGCAATATCTTTCTTGACGTTTAAGTGTCGGTGAAGAATCCGTCATTTATTGGCTAATATTCCAAATGTACATTCAATATAGCGGCGGGCACGGGATAGTCGATAATTAAAATTAGTCTTTACATTATTCAAGTTTCTCCCAGCATATGGTCGCATCATATGTTCCGATAGTGAAAACGCCTCATCACCCACTAAAATGAACGGCATTGGTTGGCCATTTTCTTTGATGGGGTTATTGCTCGGAATATCGAGATCATTATTTAAAAGCCTATTATAAAATACAGAGTCTTTGAAAATTGACGAATCACTGCATTTGCCGTTTGCTCCAATGTTTACGTAAAGAAATTTATAATTTGCATCACATATTGCAAGTAACACGATTGAAAAAAAATTCTTGTAATTGTAATAAAGAGATCCTGAATGTTGTGGTTTGATAACTCTAATGTGCTTGCCGTCGATGGCTCCGATGCAATTAGGAAATTGGGCGTATTTTTTAAAACCTTCAGCAGTTTCAATCCACTTATCTCTGGTCAATTGTGGCATCACAATTGGTTTTAATATCTCCCATATTGCTTCACAAACATCAAATACTATTTCCGATACTGTAGCAAGCCCTATACGGTATTCATGACTTATATGAGATAAAGAACATCCAGTAGTTAAATACCTGAAAATAAAATTCACATTAACAAACATAATATTAGTTTTGTATTATGTACTACATTTATTTATTACTTTACAGGCATGATTCTCCAAAAAAGATGGAAAAATATTAGAGACTGCTTCACAAGAGATCTGCGCCGTGTTGAAAATGTTAGAAGTGGTTCAGTTGCAAAACGAAAAACACAATACACATATTTCAACCAATTACTATTTTTGAGATCAGTGCTGGACACAAACGCAACAGAAACTAGTCTCGAAGTCCCGCAAGAGGCAAGTCAAGAAAATGAAAGTGCAAGATCTTCTGATCTTGAGACTCAACAGTCTGCATCAAAGTCTCTTAGAACAAAAAGGAAGAAAAAAATACCTAACGAAGACCCTATAATTGTAAAATAAACTACAGACCCTATAATTTCAGTTCTGCATAAGATCATAGCGACAATAGAGAAAAATGATACACAGAATGATTCAAATTGTGACAGACTGTTTCTTTTATCCCTCCTCGAACGTTTTCAAAATATCCCTACAGCAATGAAGACCAAAGCGAAAATGGAAATCATAGAAATTATAGAAAAATACCAACCGAATTGTTCATCAACAGGGCACATAAACTATTCAAGTAATTTCAATACTCTTCACGACCAAGAATATGACCCGCATCGACCGAGTTATTCAAGTTATTCTACCAACAGGATATCAGATGATTCAAATTACAGCGATACTCATACTAATTATTCTGATATTTCTCAAAATTCAGAAATGATAGATCTAGTTCCCAATTTTAATAATTAATTGTTCACAGTTGTCATTTTTTAAGTTCAAAATACAAATAATTTGATTATCTACTTCAGTTTATTATTTAACAACATAGTTATAAGCAAGCCCTTTTCCTCTCCTTTTCAAAGTCCTAAAGTGGTATATTATTGTTCATAAATTATTTAACGTGGCAAAACCATGGTCAATAAATTATACAGGTGTTGTGAAAAACAACAGTGGTGGTGATTCAGAATCGAGTCTTGTATACATCAAAATTACAAAAAAATTTAGCAGTTTAAGTAAAAAAGGATCACATTATTTTTATTCTTCCTGTACACAATACTCCGTTCCAAAACATCCTTTAAAATAAATAAAAAGCTTACCTTATTGTTATTACTAATTTTTCTTCTGCTGTAATACATTTCCGATAGTTGTTACCAGTGCCAGTAATTTTTGGTTTTATTGTATCCAGTAACAGGTTAAAAGTATTCGTTGACATTCTCATGTAATTAAAGAATCTCTTCTCATACATTTTTAAATCCAAAAAATAAGTATAATATAATCCTTTAGTCTTTCTCTTGCAAAGTAATGCTTCTCATACATTTTTAAATCCAAAAAATAAGTATAATATAATCCTTTAGTCTTTCTCTTGCAAAGTAATGGATGCACCCAAAACTGTTTTTTACGTGAAATCTTCCGTTTTCGTTTTCGTAGTAAATACACAGGCACAGTTATCGTGATTATCTTCTGCACGTCCATCTTGACACACCCTTGGAAGTCGACTGCAATTTTTTGGCTGTCCGGATATCGCGCCTGCCTACGCACCGGCGACCAAGGCCGCGGCGGCCTGGCCGCCTACCATGGTCGCTAGTGCGTAAGCGCCCTAAAAGCAAACACAAAATAAAACAGAAATAATTATAAAAAACTTTCAAAATAGATTACAATTTATCTCGACGCTTCAACGAAATGTCAAAGTTAGTTTAGCTCATTAGTAGCCGAATCAGACAATCGATGAGGGACAAAAAATTGTGTTCTTTATCTCTTTTCTTCTCGGACATCTGGTATATATTTATCCCTTTTTTCGGAAGAGAGATAGATGAATCCAGCAGTCTATAGATTCCTCTGTCTATAGTGCCACAAACTTATCTGACCCGGTGGCCCAGACTGGAACTAAAGCCGTCATTTTGAAGTGACAATCTGTTGTCAGTTTTATTAGTGGAGCGACGCACAAAACTCGTTTACCCTAAAGGGATGGGAGAAACATATTTTTAAAGTCTTTTCTTTTATGCAAGAAGAGAAACGTCTCCAAGCTCCATTGATAAATTAATAAAGTAAAATTGTTGATTGTTTGTTTTTATTTTTTACACGATCATAATTACAAAATTAAAATGTTATACTACATTCTTTTATTTCTAAATAACTAATAAAATAATAGTTGTCATGATTTTAGTGTTGTGATGGCATAATTTTAATTAATTCCTGCATCGGACATTATTTTTGCCCTAAAAATCGGAATATATCATTTAATGGCAATACTTAATTAGACAAGACTTGTCACTCTTGTCAGAAGAGCGCCGCCACGACCGGGTCAGAAATGTTTGTGGCACTATACGCTTTTGAATCTTAGTGGTTGACGTAGACATACTGACATGGATTGTCACATCTGTTTCAAAGCTGTCAAGTCAAGGCGCAAGAAATTTATCTAAAAAAAATACATTAACAACTTGTTAGTTCCAACTTCAAAAAATTTGATAATTTAAACTGTGGTTATCGATGATGTATGGCATGTTACGTATATATGTATGCAAGTCCTATACTAGCCTGCTATTCTTCTTTAATTATTGACTATTTGATTAAAATAAAACTTAATTGTATTAAATTCTATTTACAAGCTCTATTTGAAAGTTGTTAACAGGCTTCATAAATATTTCAAACTTTGTACTTATATCGGGAGCGGGTCCCTGCGCCGCGCTGGTTCTCCCACTATCCTATACTTTCTTATTATTGCACACAAAATCATTGGTCATTAGTCCATATTTGTAACCTAAAAACAAAATAAAATATCAATAATTTAAACGTAGTGAAAACAATTCCAAATCTACGAATTTAACATTAAATTAAAAAACAAAAAACTGAACTGTCCAAAATCATGTCAGAAGCCCGTCAAGTCCTTTTTATATGCTGTAGCAGGAAATAACCCAGTTGCTAGAGGCAAATAAGGCTTAAAATTTACTGTAATTAGGTCCAGCAAATTATGCGCAAAAATGGGTTGGTCTGTTCACACACAATAAGAGAAAATTTTGTGTCATTTTTGGAGTTGCGGAAGACTGTTTAAAAAATGGTTTTATAGGTAAAAAACAGTTTTTTAAGATAACTAAAAAACAACAAAAAATATCGATTTAAAACTTTTATCCTTTTAAAGTGATCATAATGTGGTCATTTTGCGACCTTAAACTTCAAAATCGGTCAACAAATTGTTTAAATAATTGCAAAAAACCATCAGAAACACGCAAGTTTTTAAATATTTTAATTTTTTTATAATGTTCTTGTACGCTTGTAACGGTGCATAAATATTCCTTTCAACAACTTACACGTACCATAATCTTTTTTTTGAAAAATTTTTACAACTTTTTGAGTTATTGACAATAGACGCTAAAAAAAAAAGTAAAGTAAAAATTTATAACCTTCCCGTGGTTGTAGTCGTCTTATGGGTGCTTATTTTTTGCCTCTTGACTTATATTTTATTAATATGAAAAGTATTGTTCCAATTTCGATCGCTATCGTCTTTAAAATGGCCTCCGAAAAATGGCCCATTTTTGGTCCGCACGTTTTCGCATTTTGCCAAGGGGTAATTTTTCGTATCGATGTGAAAATGTATATTTGAGTTCCGACGATTTTTAAACTATTTAAAAAAAATAATTAAAGCTTTATCTCTATTGGGGACGAAGATATTTTTTTTTAATAAAAATCATAATTTGTTTAATTATGAATATTAAGGATCGAAACTCAGGCTACCTCTAGTACGATACTTAAACTCTGCTATAAAAAGATTATTCACCAGAAAAAGTGTTTCCAGCAGTTGTTAATTAGCACATTTATTTATTCGCATTGTTCAGTTAATTTGTTATCAACAATTCACAAAAAAAAAAACTCTCTTTTTTTCCTATAATTAAAAATACGCATTGTTAGTTGTCTTTTAGTTTCCTCTAGCAACTGGGCTATAGTACGATACTTAAACTCTGCTATAAAAATATTATTCACCAGAAAAAGTGTTTCCAGAAATTGTTAATTGATGTGTGTGACGTCATCACTGAAAAGTTTCAAATCGGCTCGCGGCCGAAAATTCTTCATATCTCACTCAAATTTAGGTCTTTTTTGACCATTTTTTTTAAATCTGGGGTAGCGCGCGAAAATAATAACAACTAGCACATTTATTTATTCGAATTGTTCAATGATTTTTTATAAACAATTTACAAAAAAAAATGTCTCTTTTTTGACTATAATGAAAAACACGCATTTTTTTTTCTTTTTTGGACCAACACTTTTCATATTCATAAAATATAAGCCAATGCGCAAAAATAAACACCAATAAGACATATCTACAACCACGGGAAGGTTATAAATTTTTACTTTACCTTTTTTTTTAGCATTTATTGTCAATAACTCAAAAAGTTGTAAAAAAATTTCAAAAAAAATTTTATGGTACATGTAAGTTGTTGAATGGAATATTTATGCACAGTTACAAGCGTACAAGAACATTATAAAAAAAATAAAAATATTTAAAAACTTGCGTGTTTTTGATGTTTTTTTGCAATTATTTAAACAATTTGTTGACCGATTTTGAAGTTTAAGGTCGCAAAATGACCACAT
>LUGF01058462.1:45704-64334 GCA_001625245.1 Calycopis cecrops | reverse complement strand
ATAAGACGCCACCCTGAGGAACGCCTGCAGTCATGAGGGACCAGCTTGAAAGAGTATCCGCAATTTTAACTCTCTGCCGGCGTCCTCCAAGATAGCTGGAGAGCCATCCAATCGCAATTATTATTTTTTGATTAATTAATTGCTTGTATTAATGTATCGACTTGACTGACTGAACGTCACGCATGTCATTACATTCGTCATATTTAGTGAGAGTTTCAGTGCAGCATGTTGCTGACGATAAACGACTATAAACACTTATTAGTGTCTTAAGTGTGTTATCGTGTTTTATAAAAGTTAATTTCATTTATATTGATTATATTGTTGATAAATATATTGATTGATTATACTGTTCCATATATTGTCTTCGGATGTTATTAAGTATGTTAAACAGGCGGCTCCAATTCACTGTGCGAGTGGACCATCACCTGACGTGTGTCTGCTTGCCTGCTTGCGTGCGTATGCGCGTGCGCATTTCACTGGCCCAATAAAACCTCATTTTGCGCCAACTAACTCGCTAACTCTAGGCCACCTAACCAGCACCAGTGGATATTATTTATTTATTTATTTTGGAACACCAACAGCACATACATTTAAACAATTTAAAATTTTACATTGTTCAACAGATTCTGATGCATGTGCCAATAACTGGCGTACACAGCATTCAAATTATTGTGATCTAAATTATTAAATATAGGCTATATTAGGAAAATAAATTATATTTGAAATGATAAATTAATATGAAATACAAATGTTTGACTGTGACACAAATTAAATTATTTTTAACATAGATTAACATAGATTAAAAATTATTCAATAATCATATTAGTAACAAAAAATATTAAGACCCTCGTCTGTACGCGTCTATCACTTCCTTATGTGCGAACACGTGACGTCACATCAACTCACCTCCGTGGCCTCCTCCAGGAGGTCCAGCGCCCCCAGTGCCTCCAGCGCGACCACGACGCTGGTCTCGAGCGTGGTGTCCTCGTCGGTGAGCGCCGCCTCCCACTCCGGCGTCACGTCCTGCAGGTACGCGTCTGTCACTTCCTCGCTCTTGCGTAGCTCTGAAGGAGATAAGTAACTATAAACGAATTGTACGATGCAACCGCACAGAGCGCATCATCATCGTTTTTGTATATTTCGAAATTCAAACGCTTACATTACCATTTTTTAATTATAAGTTTAGATTTAATCAGGGCACCGAAAATTGTCGCAAGCCGCGGACGTCTACTCAACAAGCATCAGCAACACACCTAAGTATTTTATTGAATTATCATAACATTAGCACAGCATAGCAACTCAAGAGTACGAACCGTACATATTAATGGTCCTTCGAGCCGGATAGCAACTCAAGAGTACGAACCGTAAACGGATGTTGTTTTTTTTTTAAATTTTTATACTCATTAAGTTTAGGCCAACTAACCAGCATCATGAATGGAAGCATACAAGCAATCGGAGCCATTTTTATGACTACCGAGGCCCATAGACATCCGCATAGAGGTTATACAGATGCATTGCCCATTTTGCTATCAATGTGGCTGAAACAAGTGACGTAGAGTGGACGCCATGTTATTATCTGTATGTCTGAGTGTGAATGTGACTTGTCTCACCTGCGAGAAGAAGCGCGGTGCGGCGGCGCGCGGACAAGCGGCGCGCTAGCGGCGGACCCCCGCTGTATACTGCGGTACTGATGCGCTGTACTGCCAGCGTCTTTAGGGACAGTCGGCGAGCCTGCAATACCACATACTATGCACCATTACTGCAGATATCGATTGTTTTTAAAACTATAGCATAGTAAATGAATAAGCGTTAACGTCTCCAGTTGTTATAACTGTCATTTTGAGGTCAATATCCAAGTCAGCTTAGGGAAAATCTTATATTTGCGGGCATTTGCAGACATTAATTCGTATGCGATGATATAAATATAAATATATGTAACAGGGTAACCACATAAAGCGTAAAGTATTCAATATCTGCATTCTCCCAGTGATCACCTACGGTTGCGAAACCTGGGCACTGAACGCACAGCAGAGGTAAAAACTGGCAAGATGCCAACGTGCCATACAATGTAGCATGTTAGGAATAAAGAGAAGGGACCGAGTAAGAAACATAGATATACGGTCAAAAACACAACTCACGGACATCCTCTACAGAATAGACATGCAGAAATGGAGGTGGACTGGCCACATGCTACGTGACCCGAGCAATAAATGGAGCAAACAGGTCACCCTCTGGTACCCATGAGATGGGAAAAGAAGCAGGAAGGATGACCTGAGGCAAACGGCTGGTCCTCTCTGGTCCAGAGTGGCCAGAGATAGGACGCAATGGAAGGAATTGGAGGAGGCCTATGCCAGAAGGCACATCAAGCTTAGAGACATACTATAACATCCAAACTACATAATTCAGTCAAGTAACATGCAACCCGAATGCATAAGTTCTAAATTAAAGGCTAAATATTATTTAGTGTGACTTGCGATTTACCCATTTCTGTAGTTGTAGTCACATCGGCTAGAGTTATAAAATCTGGGGAAATTTAAATTTCAAGTCTAGCTAGTATGTTTCTTAATACACAGACTGGTAACAGACAGATAGCGCTATCGCGGAGTCTTATTAATATGGACCCTTATTTACCCTTTGGATACGGAACTCTATAAAGCAAGCTGGCACGACAGGGGAAGTACCTCTCGCTTGCACGAGACCGGCGTAAAGTGACACAGCTCGCTCTCCCTCAGCTCCACCGCCTCTGTATATAGTGACGTTTACCTCCAACTGGTCTGTGATGGCGGACAGCGCGGCCACATGCAGCAATGAGCGCTGCGTGTTGCGCGCCGCCCGCAGCGCCACCGCCGCGCCCAGCACGCGCCCGGCCGCGGCGAGCTCCCGCGCCTCGCGCTCCCCCAGCACCACCGCCTCTGTACACGCATGTCGCATTACAATCTACAGAATATAAGATACAGTACCTCTTACAAATCGTACAACGTTGATAAAAGCGAGAGGCACTGATTAATGAAACCGTATACTATGAGTGCCAACTTATTACTTAACCGGTAACTATTAAAAAAAAGTTTACGGGGAGTATATGAAAATACTTTTTTCAAAGAAGTTAAATAGCTTAATAATTAAGAAAGAATCTAAACATCCTTTGGACTGACCTATCGTGACCTGCGTACCGAATCGGCGACTCGTGATCATTAGCCGTTGCCGCTCCGTGTCTGTCGAATGAGCTTCCTCACGTCAGAGGCGAAGCGGCAACTTCACAGTGTAATTTCGGTCAGCTGTCCGTATTATGTCAATACAATTGTTAGTTTATTTTATAATTTTGAAAAACGTATAGGAACATTCAATACAAAAGTATGTCTAAATCTAAAATGAGCACTCTCCAGTTTCCACTGATATATTATTATGGTGGCCGATGGACGGAGCAAAATGGAGGAGGGAGGAGAAAGGAGGGCAACGCATCTGTATAACCTCGGTAGTCTATAACCGACGGCAGTCATGAAAATGACTTTTTTATTATTTGCCCCTTATACTAAAAAAACAGTGTATACCTATATCGCTGAGCGTGCGCAGCGCGTGGTGGTGCGCGCGCGCCTCGCCCCACAGCCGGCGAAGGTCCGCGCGCCGCAGCCGCAGCAGCGCGCGACACGCCGCCAGGCGCGCCTCCGCCGCCGTGCAGTGCTGCCCCCACGAGCCCAGCGCGCCTGTCACTTGGGTGAACTTCTGTGAAACAATAGGGAACGAGTTACAAGACTGTCACTGGCTGGAATTTCAACATTTTACGTGCATATTTTCGTTTCATGTTAAATAGTATAACTAAAATGTTTTAAATGTCACTATTTTGCAAATTTTTAATGTCCAAAAATCACATTAGGATATGCCTTCAGCTAAAGTGGTGCCTTCATGTCTATTGCACTATTTCTAAAAACTTTTCTTTTAATCAGTTACATATCACATTTACTTTTTATGTAACCTACGCCTTTGGATAAACAATCTTTTTGCAGCATAGGTTAAATAAGAGTTAGTGAAAAGAGTAAATGTTGGAGCAGATACAACACACAAGAACCTAAATAGCCCAGTGACATAAGCAATACTGTTATTTGCACTCCAAGTTCTCCTGGAGACCAATGAGAGAGCCCTGTATGTGGTGAATTATTGAAGGAAAGGCCACGGAAAAGAAGGCAAAAAGTTATTTATATTATTAACTTTTTATATAACTTAGGTTGCCTTTGCCCTAAACCCTGAGACCTAGAACCATAAATTTGGTAATTTTTTTGTGTATGTTAAATGACAAAAGAACATTAAAAACTTATATTTGTAGTTCATGTTATACAAACAGTAAAATGTCGGCTTATTGCAAGAACTCATAAATTGTCATTTACTAAGTTTTGAGAAATCAATAATATATAAGTGTTATTAATGATTATTTTGCAAAGTATTATAAATGTCAATTAACAAGTTCTTGCAAAATGTGATTTTGGGGATTCCTTATCAGGGGCATGGTCCAATGCCACCTCACACATAGCAGGTTGCAGGTAGCAAAACGGGTCCCAAACATGGGAGCTAGCTGCCTTGGACAGTCATGGACAATAGGATGGTGAAAACTTAGGGGTGGTGTGGTTATTTATTGAGGAGTGTTCTCTACAAAATAGCACTCAACCCAGTGTTGTATGGATGACAGTGGTGAGCAGGAGCCACCACTTTAAATAAAGTACTGACTCGGAGAGACTAACCACATCAGCCTTGGGTGGCAGTTAGCCTAGGAAAAGGTATTCCAAATATCAAACCCAATGTAGACCACATACTCCATAAGCTCCGAGAAGAGCCCTCAGGGCACTCAGACAGCTCTACCGTATCTTAAAAATCTTAAATCCAATAATAAATCTTTTCTTTGCAATGTATAAGCAAAATTTTGCTTATACAATGCAAGAGAGGAAAATAATTCAACGGGCATTTCTCCCAAGTTTTTTTTAATACTAGTCCCAGAAGTTAATTTCTTTGTAAAAAAGGACCGAAGAGGCCTACCATACCACAACAGGATAAAATTGTGTAACAAAATTATAATTTTAATATACCTAGCATGTGTAGTGATGTATAGGTGAATAATAAAGATCCCAACATAACAGAAAAATGAAAGAAATTTGGCTCGATAAAAAGACCTGGAATAGTCCAGATAACAATAACACATAACAAAAGTAACTAATGGCTAAGCCAGTTCTTTTTTCTTTTACTTTAACCTCGCACTCACTAGAGGCTCTAGATACAGACAAAAACTAAAGACAAAAATTCTGACAACTTGAAATTACATTATATGTATTAAGTTATTCCAATTTGTAAAGAATATAAAGAAATGAAACTTACATACAAACTTACACATTTATAATATTAGTTGACTGACCTGCATAACTTCTGTTATCTCAGACGCATGTGCTGCAACAAGCTCATCCAGTCTCGCATCACTTTTTTTGTATTCCTTTTCTAATTTAGCCCTTTCCTTTTCGCGCTGCTCATTGGTTTCACTTGCTGACAGTGTTCTAATAACGGACATCAACAATCCACTCTGAAAATTGATGTTATGATAATTTTTTCTGTGGAATGTGAGGATAGATTCATTAGAAATCTATCCTCTATGAAAATATTAGGCCATCGTCATACAAAATTCGAAAACTGTATACTATAGTATAGATAAAATATACAATAGTAAATATTATTATTAACAATACCGTTTCTTTGCCCTGTTTTACTCCTCTAGGAGGCTTAGTGGGCGGTGGAGATGACATTTTTAGCTACAAATATGCACTTATATACAGATATGTAACCGTTTTCAAATAGGCATCAAGTATACTTATTTATATAGCTCGAAACGTATTACAAGTTACTTTTACATTATTTATTACTATTTATTATTTATTTAACATCGATACGTATTCAAAATCAAAATATACTTTCTGTCATGTTGACATTAGAAAGTTGTCAATTGTCAAATAAATTCACTTCTTCTTTCTTTTATTAGCTAGCTTGGTAAAACTTCATATAAATAAAATTTGCCAGTATTCTTGTTTTAACGAATTTGATAGTATGTAATTACTTACGTTACTAAAGGAATATTTCCCAAGGTTTATAAAAAAAATTAATGGTCTTTTTGCAATGTGAAGTAGGAATTTTAGGTGATTTAATTTAAATAACCAACACGTCATACTATTTATGATAATAGTATATTCTTTGATTATATACACGTCGATAAAATCAAAGAGTATATTATTGTATAAAAAGCCTAGTATTTAAATAATTTCAGTTTTTAATATAGATGCATAAAATGCATATATCATTTAGTGAAAATAATATAAAATAGCTAGTATTGTATACTAATATTCAGGAACAGATGGCGCTATTATACATCAAGTATTCTGATTTAATTTCGATAGCCAACAACATAGGTACCTAAATGAACAAAATATTATTATACACGTTTATAGACTACCTAAGCAATGTATCTAATATTACACAATATTATAATGTAGCTTGCACTATAATGGTGTTACAAAAATATAAAAACAGATGGCGCTGCTTCACATTATTAGAAAAATGATTGTTCCCCACAGTTTCACCCGCTTGAAATCAATTTATAGAACAAGAATATTACATACCTTCACGCGAGTTCGTTTAGACGGTAGGCGGAGAAAACTAAATGCTACTATCTCAATACCTTGCTAGTCCGCAAACATTTTTTTTATATTTTTTTTTAACGTAAGGAAAACAGTTTCGCCTCATCGTAACCTGGGTGGGTTACCGACCAGTGTGGGGATTCTGAACTCCCTAGTGGGATAACCCCCACTAAAACCTCACGGAAGCCCTCAGCCACCTTAAGAGGATGAGGTGACCACTGACCTGTAGGCAACATGGTCACCTAGGCGACAGGCTGGGTCCACATAATAGGACCCAGACTAGCCTACAGTCTCAAAGGAGTCGTCCGGCTCGAGCTTCGATGGTGACCCCTGCCAACGTTAGAAACGTGTAGTGGAACGGGCGCTCATCTCGTCCTTGGTCCGAGTTTTCATGATGCGATGCCCCTGGTATGAAAAATAATTTCACGAACAGGGGGGGGTCGTCACATAAACATTAAACATGCATAATGTCGTCCTAGACGAATTACAGCTACAGCGGCCGTCTCTATAGAGACGAGCCATCTGCGCAGACACAAGTACACTCTCTACTCCCTTATTCTCATATTCCGACGGGACGGCAGTCCGACACAACCGGAGAGATTTCTCTCCGGTTGTGTCGGTGCAGGACCGACGGCTTAACGTGCTCTCCGAGGCACGGGGGTGTAACACCGCCAGCTGCCTGCCTCCAGACTGTAGAAATTGAAAAATCCCAATAACAATTTTTGGTCCGACATAGGATTTGAACCCAGGAGCTCACATCTGTGGTTGAACATGCTTAATACTAGACCACAAGGCAGTCCACACATACATAGGTACATGATAGGAACATAAATCATGTGTGTATGTGAATGTTACAGTGTTACACACATTTATTACACGTTTATGAGTATATCCATTTGCTAAAATTCTCTTACCTTATAAATCAATATTTTTAAGAGATGATTTTGTTTTTTGCTGAAGTTTTTTTGATCTCTGGCGACCTCCCTGCAGAAGCTTCAGTGTGCGGTTGGTTTGAAAAACACTGTTGTAGAACACGCTCATAGCGTCTGCACATTATGAAATTTGAATCATTGAAATGCAGTAAGAAAGTTATTTCGGCTGCTTAAATTTAACTAACAACACCAATTTGCTAGCTTATTATTTTGTTTCTTAGGACGAAAATAAAATAATTATTATAAGCGTATCCAGGATTAAAATAATGGATGTTTTTTCCAAGTCTCTCTCTCTCTCTCTCTCTTATTTCAGGAATCACTCTGTGTTCCTGGTGAGACCAATGATGGAGGCCTTGTACCGAGCGCTGGATCTATGTGGGGCCTCACAGGGGCTGTAGCTCCAGGTCCCGAAGGTAAGGCTAAAGACCTTAAAATCATTTACGTACTAATAAAGGGGCCCCCTTCTCAACTCCGAGGTTCCAAGCCCGGGGCCCAGCTACGTTAATCCGACACTTCTTGTTCCTAAGAAATACACTAAATAACGAAACATAAATCTTCCTGTCCACATAAATTTAGTCCAGATACAATAGATAAAAAACTAATATCGGGCACTTAAACTAATAATCGTGAACACTCAAATGAAATCGTTCGATCAAACAAATCAGAACAGTAATATCGGTGATTATTACAAATTGCAAACTCCTATGTGCCTTGCACTCGACCATCTGTTTGTCACGTGGATGTTCTCACGTGTAAGTCGCATTGAACAAACACAGATTTCATATTGTAGGTAGGTTGTAATTTTCTATATTTGTGAGATTACATTGTGCTTGGACAGTAAACATTATCTATAGGAAGAGGTATATTATATTTAACAGTAACACATTTATTATTAAAACCTTCTCCGAAACACGTTGCATCTTATGGTATAACTTTCATGTCCAATGGTTCAGTACATTGCGCAGGAAGACCCGGCAAATAGTTGTCTATTTGTCTCTGTGTTTGTCTGGTTACTAACTAGTTTGCAAGTGTAACAATTATATCAATATCTAGAATTTCAGGAGACTTTTAAGATGTAATCCAACAGTCGGTGCCTTTTAAAAAGCACCGACGTCCGTAGACATCAGCATAATTGTAATACTGACGTATTCTCCTGCTTTTCTCGTTCCCTCAAATTGCCACCGGAAACTCACATATTGTACAAAAAATGTATGCTCCCAGTCAGATCAATACGTCTGCAATGAAGGATACCTTTTAGTTTTCAGTTACACTCGCTGATACCGCCAATCTAGTGCGATCTCTCTTTAAGTTTGAAAGTAAAATTTTTATTATAACCTTAGCAAATATTGATCTAGCGCATATGAGCATATAAATTGACATATAAATATAAATTGATTTTAGTAAGAGGTAGTGCCACGCTGTATGCTTGCATGCAGCCGAATTGGGCCGGCACGACCGGGGAGGTACCTCTCGCTTACACGAGACCGGCGTGAAGTGACAGCTGTGCAGTCGCGTATCGTGCGGTGTGTAAGTAGCCGGTGGCCCATGGAGGTGGGAGGAGAAAGGGGGGGCAGCGCATCTGTATAGTCTCTATGCAGATGTCTATGGGCGTCGGTAGTCATGAAAATGGCTACAACAGCTCGTTTGCCCCCCTATACCATAAAAAAAAATAAAAAAAAATAAAAGCTCAAACATAAGTTGAGGCTACAGGCAACTTTGTAGCGACAAACTCAGTGATCAGCAAACTTCTCTATTTTCTTTCACGATTACGAAATACAAATAATTATTGTTCGGTGGAAACGATTTTCTTTTGCGAGAATAATGGTTTCTTTGTATAACAACTCTTTAAGACTTTATATTGAAAAAAATGTTGTTTAATTCGAAACAATTGTCTGAAAACCTCAAACTGTTTGAGTACTCATATTCCATAGTGGAAGTAGAACACTAGTGACCGTCACAAGACAGATCAGAGTTGACAGACGATGCCTAAGATATCTGCAGCCCTCTCCTCGCGGCGGTAAGCTAGCAGCTGTCACAAACCATCCCTGGACGTCCTGTCATGGATCCCTGTCTGCGATCTACATATGGTTAACCATAAACTACTGCTTATAGCAAAACTACTGTATACGTAACATAATAGTTATAGACGAAATAAAAAGAACTGAAAGTCAGATTTAGACGCAATGCAGCCACAATGCCCTTACCCAGCAACTATGGGGTAGGCGAAGAGAACCGAGTACGAAACGTCACAATTCTTATAAATTTGTTTATCTTCTTTGTATATAAAACCCAGCAAAGTAACTTTGCATTATCTAGATATTAATACGTGAAGCAAAAACTTTAGGAACATTTTTACGAAAATTGCGCGGACGGAGGAGTATGAAATTTGGCACACGTATAGTTTACGTGTAAGAGAAGTGCAGAACGCTAATATATTTTAATAATAGTGATTATAAAGTACTTTAATTTCATAAATAAAACTTTACACACACTACCATGCGTTTGACACATTGATATGATACACATAATTATTGATAAAGTTTCTATGAATCTTTTGCAAGTGTTGAAAATTCTACCTCAGTTACAATGTCATGACATGTCATATTATGATACTTAGTTTTTAATTATAAAAAAGTTTCACTTAGATCGAATATCGATCTTCGCGGATCCACTAGTTATAAATAATACTAATATAAATTCTACTTTGAACCACTGCGTTTATGTTTGAATTCTTGAAAGAGATTCGAAGGCGAATAGATTTTACTTAAAATTAAGGTTGCATAGAACTTTTTACTCTCCGATATTTAGCAGCACTATATGGGACATAGGATGTTAACAAAATACATATTATATCTAGTATGTCGACCAACATTGTATCAAAGTATAAATCACTCTTTGGTCACGTATGAATACATCGTAGAGCGCTGTAGACCGCGCTACTGGCCGCGCTGTAGACGCGCCGTAGCCTGTCTACGAGGCTGGACATCCGAACAACCTGCCCACGTGCAAACCCTTCAAACACATTTTACTGTACAAATAATTACTAAATAAAAATAAAAATAGCATATTTGCACAAATGTTCAATATCATCCGATATCTAGGGAATGGCGCTCCGAAAGCGATTCCTGCTAACAATAAAATTGATAATATGGCTAATCCTTATTTGCATTAAATGTGGTGAAGTGTGCGAGGTGATAAGATAAGAGCAAAAACAATTTTGGCATCACCATTGCTTTTGTTAGGATTCAAATTTGCGTAAATTCTTTCGCTCCACGCCGAGCGCTGTGTTCAATATCAGTATTGACAACAATTACTCATAATAATAGAATTAATATTAAATTGTATTGAATAAAAGGGATATTTTGTTGTTTTGCTGTTCGTTTCATATTCGCATTTCAATTTTTACTCGCACGTCGCAAAGAACGCAGCCTAGAAAGGTTTAAATGTCCCGCGAGTTACTTGCAACATTGTGTCAGAGTTATTTTGTTGCGAGTGATATTGACGTAAATATTATTACGAAATTACAGTAGCAATAATTTTACCAATTTCCTACTATTTTTACTATTTCTTATTTCTACACCAATGATGCAGTGCCGGCATGTATTGGATGGATAGTTAGCAAAAGTGACTATTGCTACCGCGGGCCTCATGCTTAAAGGTGGTGGTGTAGCGCACCGCAGCAGTGTACATGACGTACAAGGCATATAGTGGCTAGACTAAGTGGCTTTACACACTCTCTCTCTTACACTCACTGCCATGTGATGTGATTTATGCCAATGGATCCAAGTAATCCGCAATGGATTGCGTGCTAATTCTCCAAGTATTGTGTTCAAATTGGGCCGGCTGTGTGTATTAACTAGCAGCATCTCGCGATTAACTCGCATAACCTATCTTCGGAAACACTCATCCAATCATGAAAATTATTCCATTTACAGTAAGCTACATTATTCACGAGTAAGCACGAGTATGCATTTTAATAGCTGGTTTTTGGTGGTTTCTTCTGCGTAAGAAATTATAGAAACCATAAATGCTTATCGAGAACTTGACGCAGCAGTGACATAGTCGGCTCGTCGCTGTAATATATACGTTTGGAACGTAAACACGACGTTCCTTCCCATTATTATAAATTCATCTGAAATAAAAATTCAAAAGATGTATAATATTTTTAGTGTAGCCATATTCGTAAGTAGAGGTTGCCACCCCTCGATGGGTAACCGTTTATGTTTGAAAGGCGACTTGCACCGTCATTATTTACAACCCTTCCCAAACCCTTCACAACAAAACTTTTTAACATTTAAAAAACGCCACAATGGATGGTGCATTTTTGACCTGCCGGCTTAGTTCGGGAGTTGTAAATGTTTTAAATGTTTAAGAGATTAACGTCGTGTTAGTATTAAGTAGCTAAATATTTTCGTGTCGACATGTTTGTTTTGAGATTTAAATTTTGTAATATAACCATGTAGTGCTAACTATTTAAATAAGCCCGATAGCAATTGGGATGAGCCAAGGCGGCCGTATAAACCTGACCTTATAAGTAATCTTCTTGTACCTAAGTTACAATTTGAAAGGATTTTATCGTGGCTTATTTAATTATTTTACAAGCTTGAAGTTTCAAAAGCTTTACAACAATATGGTCACGGGTAGACATAGTCATCCGTGTTAGATAATCTTTTCGGGTACCGCGAGCGTATTAAGACGCTTCAAAAAAAGGCCGTGAACACGTGTTCGGTACCGGAGGTTTTAAATAAACTAAAAGTTGTTTTAATGTATTGAATAATATACGTGTAAACTTACGACATTATCTAAGTTTAGTAGTAATTTGTTATTTTTACCGATAGTCAAACGTAGTCTTTGAACCCAAGCCCATATAAAGGGTTTAAGATGCCCAGAATATACCACGCTTGCGGCCTCTGTACTCTCTACTACTAATGTCCGAATGTTATAAATGTGATATATTCTGAGTAAATTTAGACGTATAGGTCTATATTTACCCATAATATATCACATTTATGTTATTATTTCACACAAAAACTCCAGATTTATAGAGATAATACCTACTTTGCACAATCACTTCTACTTCCAATCCTAGATTACGCTGATGTCTGCTACTGTGATCTCAATGAAAACTCTCTTTCTTCTCTGGAGCGCCTGCAAAATCTATGCATTAGATTTATTTTCGGGATGCGTAAGTATGATCACGTTACCGAATATCGTAAAAAGCTCAACTGGCTTCCAATGAGACTTCGCCGGGACTCCCATATTCTCCACCTACCCTTTAACATCCTTTTTAACCCGCTTACTCCGTCATACCTAAAAGAAAAATTTTCCTATCTTGGTGATTATACCTCAACCCTTCGTTCCTCAAAAAAGTTAACTCTTGCTTTCCCTGCTCATAGAACTTCTTTCTATGAGTACTCTTTTACAGTGTCAGCCATACGACTATGGAATGCTTTACCTGAAACAGTTCAGAAATCGCAAACCATAGCGATTTTTAAGAAACGCCTTAAAGATCACTACCTTGCTGTATCTACCTTTTAATATCTCTATTCTAAACATCCTTTCTAATGTTTTTCCATACTGTTTTATATCTTATCTCTTTCAATCGTCTCTTATTATTTATATTCCATATAATTATGTATGTATGTATATGTATATCTATTATTATATTGTATGTATGTATATGTATGTATATATTTTATTAGTAATAAAATTTAATACGTACTGTAAACTATCGTAATATATAAGTAAAATTACTTTGTTGTGCCAACTACTACCTGGTTATTAGCTGTATCTCGCTTTAGCTACCTGGTTGTCTGGAAGAGACCGCTATCAGCAGTAAGACAGCCATTTTTGTGCATCTCACTAGCATTAAGATGACTTTTTTATTGTTACCTTGGTACAAAATAAAGAATTTTTTATTTTATTTATTTATTTTACTTTAGGCTTCCTAAAAATTAATGGTTTTCTAGGAATAGATTTTATGCTGAGTACACCGCGGGTAGCTAGTAATACCTATAGCAAAAATAGCAATACAATTTGCTAACTTAAATCACTGACTAATGCATTTACATTTAGAGAAGTGCAATATACTACTGTACTACACGGATGCCGTAAGTCGGGACCGGGCAAGAATGCGAAGAATGCTCTCTAGCCCCACACTTCGCCCTAGTATGGCGACATCAGGGGTGGTGCGGGGGTAATGAGACGGGAATTAAATTTTTGCCAGGTCCCAAGTCCCAACTAGCCGGGTCCGGGTAGTACAGTACAGTTTGCAGAACAAGTACCATCACCAAGCCTTCTCCATAGCGTCGGATTAAGCTCTGGCGGGGCTGGAGACTTAAAGACCTTAGAGTTGAGACGGCGCTACTTTTATCGATAGAAAAAAGATTTTAAGGTCCTTAAGCGTTACGTACGAAGGAAAAGGCGGGGCATTATGTTAATTAGTAGCCTTCCTACTAGGTGTGGTGTGTTCTACGTGGTAACCACATATTTCCCCGTTATTCGAATAGTTCAACGACAAGTACTAGTTGAATTAGGGGTCCTCCTGCCATACATTTTTTGGGATAAGAAGTATTTTATATTATTCCATATCCAAATTTTACATATTTATTTTTACACAATTTATATTTATTTAACATTATTATACAAACAACAATCATTATTATCTTTGACAAATTACTTTTTTGCGTGATGCGTGAAAAAGATACACACTAACTTTCACATTTAATGTAAAGCATGTATAGTTTATGAAGTAATAGTTACACAGTGAAAGTACGTGAGTGTAAAGTAAATAAATACATTAATAGGCCTGAAATAAGCAAATAATTGTCTGAATGCGAGAGCTGTTAAGTCCGCAGAATTATGCTCGGTGGCGGGTCGGATGTTTGGGACACGTGAGGGCGCGAACGCAACAGAGGGTTGACGTAGGGGTGTTCGCTATCGATATCGATGGTCCGAACTGTCGATACCTTAAATCTCCCGGTACCGACCACGTGTTCGCTGCGTGTTTTTGAAGCGTCAATGAACGTCCGCGGTAACCGAAAGATGAAGAACTCATGTTACTAGAAAGATATAAGTTAAATCACTACGACTAGTGAGTTTTTATCGTATAAAAAATAAATGTGACGTAGAATTTTTCGTCATATTATGATGTTATAATACAATAGTGGCACTATATTTCTTAGGTACAAATCTACGAATTTGATTCACGTGATTTTTGTTATCAATAATTCAATATTTAATTTGCTAATATTAAAATGATTTCAACCCACAATAATACTAGTGGACCCGCGAAGATCGATATTTGATCTAAGTGAATTTTTTTTGTAGTTAAAAACTAAATATCGTATTACATGTTATGACAATGTAACTGAGGTAAACAATTTATGTAGAATTTTCAACATTTGCAAAAGACACATAAAAACTTCATTCTTTTCTTTGTCTACGAACTTGTTCAATAATTTCGTGATCGCAATTCAATGTGTCAAATAGTTGGTAGTGTATGTAAAGTTTTATTTATTAAATTAAAGTACTTTATAAATATTATTATTAAAATGTATTAGCGTCCTGTACTTCTCTTACATGTTAACTATAAGTGTGCCAAATTTCATACTAGCGAAATTTTCGTAAAAAATTTCTTAAAGTTTTTGCTTTTTATGTATGGCTTTATATAATTTATTAGCAACAATGACGTATAGTAGTAGAACTTAACAATGGGTGTGCTACACACGCGTGTAGAGCCGTCACTATCCCCTTATTACAAATACTTTTTTCTCTTATCCAGACTAAATATTCAGACTTTCGTCTTTGTAAAGTACGATATAAGTACTTAATTAGGTACTCTATAAGTCATCTCATATCTTTCCTTCCACAGGTACAAAATACGTTCGATAACTGTCACCATAATCCACACGTTATCATCGAGTGATACTAAGCCCAGTTAGTTGCACATCACTAAAGTAACCCTTTAAGCGGGTACGCGTGTAGAGAATATAATGCATTCATGGGCTCTCGAGCGTAACGACTGCGAAGTAACTAACAAGTAACGACCCCACACATTTTATTTATTATTTTAAACGGCGCTGTTGTAGCTCCGAGATTTAGGGTTGACTAAGAACTTGATTAATGAGCGCAGGCGCAGACGGGTCGTAAGCACTAGTTTATGCTATGAAGATTTTGTAAATATTTCACTTTTCGGATCATAATGCTTGCGATTTTTTCGGACTTGAACTTGTGCTATGCTGTGGAAAGGGAGAGAAACCAAATACAACTTCAACCGATTGCTGTAAGTGCTTGGGCTTAAGTTTATTAATCTGTGCTTGGGCAACGCTATAAAAGGCAAAATCCATATCGTATGATATTTGTTATACTTATGTAAAAATAAGGTGTAACAGTTTGTTCCGGGGTTTATTTTTCAAAACGATTTTATGCAATTCCTGTTTGGAGTAAATGCAGTATTTAAAAAGTCATGCCTGTTTTCTTGTGCGTGTTTTTGTAATACAAGATTAGACAGGAGCTAACATATTTTTAATTTAAAGAGACAAAAGTCAATGCGAGGGCTACCACCAGGTCGTGCCTGCCCAGTTCAGCTGCAAATTCGCATTGGTCCAACCGTCAAAGGCGTCAATATTTGCGTAAATAAACAAACTGTATATTTAATCAGATCTGACTGATCATGTAATCAAAATTTCCGATTTCACTTCTTTTACCTACCTCGATAATTACTCACTCATTTTAGAGCAAGGGTGAATGTATATTTGGCCGCAAGGGAACTACCCAAAAACGAAATTAACCATTTACCTTATAACGTACGCACCTAGGAAGTGATAGTTATCTGCCGTATCACATCAAAAATAAGTAATGTAAATGCATGTGACCAGTTAAAATAGGATTTCTTTATGGCAATGAAATTCTTATTTCTTATTCGTGTGTATTTTCGATGTAGTGTGCAAGTGTATCGTAAATAAATCACTCACTAACCTTCTCCCAAGCGCGCCGAAAGAAATACAACTTCTTAAAGCTACATCAATATTATCTACATACACTTACATGTACCTACATACTGGGAGGTGGGGAGAGAGGGTACCACGTACAACAAGTACCCACGTGGCGTATCAACCCTTTTTATTAGCGTGAAAAAATGTCAATATACGGCACGATTTGCCGCTGAGCCGTGACGGTGAGCATTTGTGCAAATCTTTAGCACATGCGGTCTCTAATGATGCGGAAACTTGTTTATGACTTTCAGAATAATACTGTTTAGTGTTGAGGGTTCCTTTGGAAATCTGTACAGAACCATTAACACTAAACGTTCCGGGAGTTGGATAGTCCCAGACGGAGAGAGATTTCCTGAGAAACTCGCCTGTGGGTTCCACTTAAACTGTTGTTTAATCAGGATAGCAGCAGTTATGTACATATCTTTTACGAGATAACGATGGAAAATATTTTTGAGTTAACTAACTCCTTAGAAACAAATTAAAAAAATGTATGAGTAAAATTGTGCGAAACAGTGATGGGTTATATAACAACCAAAGGGAACTCTTTGCCGCCCTTGTGTCGCTATATACCTACTTCTGCTTAAGATATCTTTAATTTATTAGTCATCATCAGTTTTTTTTAAAGATACCTGCACTCAAGCAAAATTAAAAACTTATCTACTATTAGTATCTAATTATCTATATTCACAACGAATAATATGAAATTAAAATAAGATCGTTTACATGTGGTCCGAAAGTCCCCAGAAATACGAACTCCAAGAAGTTACATTTACGTTATTAAGATGTGGCCGAGGAGGTACCTACCTTTCGCTCACATAATAGTCTTAGAGTGACATTTTTGCTTTCGCTTTTTTCTGCCATGTGAGTTTCCGATGGCTCGATGAGGGGCAGGCGAAACCCAAATGCGTTGCTCGCATTCAGGTTTCTCCTCCTTAATCTATTCATAACCTTTTATTAATTTCCACCTGCCAGGTGGGACACATGTACACCGCGGAGCGATACCGTTGCGGCCCCAAACACAACAAACACCAAATGTCACCAATAAATCCATAAAATAATTCCGTAACGAGGCCAAAGGGCCGGGAGATGAAAGGGCGAGCCCAAACGTGTGTCCGATCAAATATTTATATAAATTGCCGTCGATATCGACAAAGGGTTACTCGATACGCAATTCGATGCGCGATATTATGCCATCAATAAAAAAATATAGATTTTATTGTATTTTTTATTGCGTAAAATTCGAACGACCAGAAGGCATGATAGTGAACACAGTCGGTAGGTATAATAATCCGTAGGTATATATATAATATTATCCTATTCTCCTGTTTTTGTCCATTTCACGATACCGTTCTTTCCCGCATCTCCCCTTTGTATAAACTGAATTACCTACACTGTGCCGAATCTCTACCTATTGATGGCCGATCAGATATCGATACCTATCGGCTTCGCCGGTAGGTGCCTACTAATATCAGGACAAGTAAAATGAATTACGTACCTTTCACATCATCCACGCCGAATGATGATATTGATTGTCAGAAATAAAAAGATCGATTATTTTATAAGTTTCGATATCGGTACCTACCTTTCTTTCTAAGTTCTTTCGGGGACGCTCAGGCCATGGTTCGTACTCCGTCTGATGAAGATATCGATATCGGTATCGGTGGCCTACATAGTTTCGGGTAGGTAATATGATAACTTATCCACCAAAAAAGTCTTCATGTAAAATGTTACTACGACGAGACCAAATATCGCAGTGCCAAAAAGCCTCTTCAGTGGAGCCAAGCTTCTAATTCTACACGCCCAACTCTAAAAGTCCCAAACCTTCACGAATTTACACCGTCGTATTCATGGCATTATAGTACAATGAAAGAGCTGAATCTTACAATAACTATTGTAGGTATATAATAGAAAAGTTATGATTAATTATTTCACTGATCACGCGGTCTTATCCACGTAAAACCCATCCCGCGGGCTCAATTATTTTTAATAAAAAATAACTTATGTTATTCTAAATTGTAGTTACTACCTACCTCGATCTGT
>LUGF01058462.1:17477-40209 GCA_001625245.1 Calycopis cecrops | reverse complement strand
GAGGACCAGGGAATACGGTTTAAGTTCTCTTGATTTGGTAGTTTCTGAACTTGAGCCTTGACTTCTCGGTCATAAAATACATGTTTTCTGTATCATATTGAGAACAATGTTTATTGTTTATGTCACGAACCCACTTGTCTCTTTTCACGTATCTCTATCGCTCTTCTTCATTGTTTAATATTCTATGTTAATATCATGTACGTGTTGCCCCCGATAGCCTCTCTAATTTGATCGGCTCATTTTGATAGAGTTCGCCTTATTTATATAGTGCGTTTGCCTGCCTGAGGACTGCCTCTTGGTCTAGTGGTAAGCGTGTTCAACCACAGACGTGAGGTCCCTGGTTCGAATCCCGGGTCGGACCGAAAATTGTTATTGGGATTTTTCAATTTCTAATAACAGTCTGGTGTCAGGAAGTTGGCGGTGTTACACCCCCGTGCCTCGGAGAGCACGTTAAGACGTAGGTCCTGCGTCTAATTTCCCACCGGTCGTGTCGGACTGCCGTCCCATCGGAATATGAGAATGAGGGTATAGAGAGTGCACTTGTGTTTGCGTGCACACTTGTGCACTATAATATGTCCTGCGCAGATGGCACGTCTATATAGACGGCCGCCGTAGCCGAAATCGGCTAGGACGACGTTATATTATTATTACATTATAGTGCGTTTGCCTGCAGGGCAGCATTGATCCAGTTATTACTCCAGTCGATGTCTTCCAAATCATAAAATGTGTTGTTTGGTTTCTTGATTGTTTAGTGGACGTCAGCGAGCTCATGATCATCGACATTAACACAACTGTCGCATGCGTGAAGTAAAGCGGAAAATTAACTTTTTAAGTGTCGCCGGAAATCACAGACCGGAAGTCGGAAGTGATAAAGTTCAACCGGGGTTCCGCGGCGCGTGGGTCACGCGATCAGCAGCGGCCAGGGGACGGGAGACCAGGGGAGGGGACCGGCAGGAGGCAGGGGTCGGTGTGCTTGACGTGAAAATTATACATAATATTCACTTTGAGTAATTACACACCTGTTAAGTAAAGCCGAGACGTTAGCGGGGAAATCGTGGCATCACAATCAAATTTGTACGGTCTGATAATATCTCTCTTATGGTCACCCCTCCTTGGGAGTAGTCAACGTTATGAAAATTAAAAACTATCTTTGTATAAAGTAGGCACAAAGAGTTCGAATCCCGGGTCGGACCGAAATTTTTTTTTTGAATTTTACAATTTCTATCAATCTGGAGTCAGGAAGTTGGCGGTGTTACACTTCCGTGTCTCGGAGAACACGTTAAGCCGTCGGTCCTGCCGGTCGTGTTGGACTGCCATGTGCAAGAGTGCACTTGCGTTTGCAAGCACACTTGTGCACTATAACATGTCCTGTGCAGATGGCACGTCTATATAGACGGCCGCAGTAGCCGAAATCGGCTAGGACGACATTATTATTATTAAGTGCAGTTAGACACAAAGTGAGGTTATAACATGAGGTTACATTACATTCGTGTCAAATTAGTCAAGCTGATAAATTTATGATGCGCTGGCTGCACACTGCAAGTGCAGGCAAACTTCACGTTCCGTAGGCGTTAATCTTTCGTTTTTCATTTGGTGACTACTGAGCATTGGCTTTATTTGGTGATATGAGCATCCACACGATTTATAGCTATATACAAGCGTAGCCCTTCTTTACCTCATCCACATCATGGGCTAGTTACAAACTGGATGAACCGTGATATAATATATGCATCACTTTTAAGGCAGTATTCTGATAATGAGAAGGAACTTTCGCAGACTTGCCAGCTTAATTTTGCAATAGCAACTATCTTGTACCAAGCGTGGGGCATGTAGTTTCAATTACAATGTATTCCCTGCACAACCAAACATTTCCATTATCATGTTATGTACCTATTTCGGCCGTTAGTAAATTATTCGATTCTTTTGTTCCAGATGAAAATGTTCGGAAACGACTTCGAAGATTTTTGTGACTTCAATGACAGCATCTGTAGCACCGACTCGGGTTTCGACAGATCGTACGCAGAATCAGTTGGAACGCCGTCAACAACAAGCACTCCCATTAAACAAGATTCTACAGACCTGGGAATATCGCTCACACCTATCAAAGACACTAACATAAGAAGAAAACTCTTCTCTGATGAGTTTGACTACCAATTTCAAGGGAGGATAGAAAATATAAAAACTTTTGAAGAATTTCAACCAATAAACCAAACATCACCTGTGAAGAACAAAGAAAAGAAACCAAAAGATCCAAATAAACCAAAGAGAAAATATGCAAACGGCAAAAACAGGGTATCAAGATGTAAGAGCCCCACACAAATATTAAAAATAAAAAGAAATAGACGTATGAAGGCTAACGATAGAGAAAGAAATAGAATGCATATGTTGAATGAGGCTCTAGACAGACTGAGGTGTGTTCTTCCGACTTTTCCAGAAGATACAAAATTGACCAAAATAGAAACTTTACGCTTCGCACATAATTATATCTTTGCCTTAAGTCAAACTTTAGAATCCTTAGATAATATAAATACAGGACAAAACGACAATTGTGATATCAAATTTGATAAGACACAGAACTTTTCTACTGAGAAAACGAATAAAGACGCCTTTAGAGAAATTTTCTTCCTGCCTAACAAAACTGATGAAAGCAACAGTGATGGAAGCTACAGAAATTTTCAAGGATTTAGCAAGCCGTTCCCCAATGGATCTAATTTTATGCAAACATCTGAAGGAGTCCTTATTAATGTTGGTAATGTGACAGTCTCAGTGAACAACAAAGGTGGGAATTGCATAACTTCAACTACTGGAAGTGGTTTCTTCACGAACCCATCCAGTTTTGGCGAGGATTTATTAACACAAAATTATTACAATTCCAAACCGTACGCACCCACCGACTACGGTGGTAATAACTACAATGGAAGTTTTGAAAATGAGCCCAAAGAATATTTCAATCAACAGAATTACGAGATATTTAAATCTGCCTTCGAAAATGCGAAGAATAGGAGATATGCAACAAACACCAACGAATACGTTTCTAACTACACCAATGTCTCCAAGTATTCATATTACTATAACGATAGATACAGTAATTACAACGAAGACTGTTACCCTCAAGCTAACTTTTCTTATGACCAAAGTAATTTTAATAGAGAATATTACAGGGCCCCAAGTGTTGTCAACGCTCAAATATAATATTTTTGTAAGATGTTTTTGTAAAACATATCTAGTCAATAAAGAAATTGTATTTTTATAGAGAGTAAATTTTATAGAACTTATATTTTTATGTACAAAACTAGCTAGCGACAATAATGAAGCTTTACAAGGAACCAAAAATGTATATCTAGTCATATCAAAATTAAAATATATTTTATATTTGTAACACGTGTTTCACTCCAGTAATCTATTACATATTGTTGTTGAAAAGTACTTATACTACGAGTTAAATTTAAAGTAAGTTTCGATAACAGAAATGCACAATATAGCCAAGACTTGAAAAAACAAAGTCGAAACTAATAAAAAGGCTAACAAATAAAATGTTAAGCAATGTGTAATTAGAGATATTTTTTTGGACCGAAAACAACTCTGTGGAAGAAGCTAAGAGAGACCCAATACAAGCTGTATTGGGATCGCTGAGAGAGCCTTTCAGGCGATATAGGTAGAGAGTAAAAAAGGGAACCGACCCCCGTCTCTCCGGTAAGTAGGAGATGCTCCCCGATATGAAAGTTAATAGCTAGTCTTAGTTATAAAATACTCTAGCATTAATATGTATCTATAGTATTACATAATTAAGGCTGTATATAGTATTGAAGAGTTACTAGGTCCAAACCTGTACAATCCTTTCGCATATTATACTTTTACACACTCGCTAATAACATTAAACATTTTAATTAGAACTAAAATAAAGTCAAACAGTTAATTCAACTGCTAACATGTTCAAAGCTACTGGTATTATACAGAATACGAATTCACACTTGATTTAGTGCATTGTAATAATACAAGGAGCAATGAATATAAATCAAATTGGAACAATGATGGATAAAGAGCGAAAAGTACGGAACGCACCCCTGCGTACTCATTGTTTTCCACCCATACAAACTTTTACATCCAGACACGGGAAAACGATTTTGAACTCTATACGCATTCTTTAGAACTCAAATTAGAATAAAGGTATTGTGGAACAAAATGAGGGCACCCGTTGGTTCGAATTACGTTGAATGTTTGCTCTGGAAATTCGTTATGGCCTATTTTATTCCTACTTTCTATGATTCAATAGAGATATTATGTGAGCCGTTTATTTGACACGAAACATGGCGGATTATAAATTGTACATTGTCGTGGTACATTTGACGGTTATTTTCCTTAAATTATTACTTTCATCTTCTGCAATGAGGAAGTTTTGAGTTGATAAGGAAATTGGGATTAAATCTTTAATAAACATGACATGAAATAACATTAGTATCTATTTATCTACTACCATTTGGTTTCTTCATAAAGCAAACAATAATAATTGTAGTTGGGTATACATACCTGGACCATTTCATATGATTTTTTTTATAAATAACATAGTTAATACTCTAATACTCATTTAATTGAAATCATATTTGAAGGCCTACAACCTTCTTAATAATACGTTTCAGGGTCCTAGCATTATAATGCAAAAACGGAACTCTTAAAGGATCACTTCGTTGTCTATCTGTGTATCCGTCTGACCGTCTGTTAACAACTCTTCAGCAGGATCGCCTGAAAGCTGAAATTGTATTATGTTCTGCAATCTCCTAAAGTACAGAAAAACTTACTTTTCATCAGTACATAAGTACAATCATACCTTTATACGCCTATTTTATCAAAGATATACATGTTTATAAATTAAACAAAAGCAACAAGTACAATAAATGTAGGTAGGTACGTTATTGGGCTTATAATATGACAGTTTATTTAGTTACCAGGCTTGCTGTTTCGAATGCTTAGAACATCCATGGTCATAGATGGGCCGAGTTAACAAAAGTCCTGATAACGTAATGGAAATATTTAGCCGATTGTGAGATTTTACCTACAGGATAGATTCTTTTGACCTAGGTGTCTTGGTAAGAAGTAAGAACTCACAAGCTCACAAATAAAGTAATAAAAAGTTATGTAAGCTCTCGCAAATATAATTTTGTTGACCTATTTAAATAAACTAGTGGACCCGCGAAGATATTCGACTTAAGTTAAAAAATGGTCCTAAAGTTTTTGCTTCACGTATTAATATATAGATTAATTATCTCGCACCTCTCGTTGTAACGGAACCACCTGCACCGGTGTGCGACCCCGACTATTTTTTTTATATTAGTAGGTTAACTAAACTAATAAGTTTAATCATATATGAAATACCTATCTGAAACTTTGGGCATGTTAATTAAATAATCCGCAATAAACGCCCAAAATTTTTATTCTTATGACCTTTCAAGTGAACTTAAGATGTCAAAAGTAATATTGTAACTTCTTTTTTTGGAATTGTATTGATTGATTTTCCACCAGTTAGATGTCGTGCCTGGATGTCCACCTGCTGATGATGACAGTGGCTCTAAGCCGGGCCCATCACCAGCAACATTGCCCGCAGCCGATATCTCCCCGTCGTGTTCCCTCGACCGCTAATCCACGCGCACCCCACTGCGGCTAAAGGATTTACTTAATGTATTTCACCGAAATCATTTATTTCTACAATCATTTATTATGTTCAAGTGAAGTTGGGCCGCGGTCGTTGAAATGTGTAGAATTTCTGTGAATTTGTCTCAGTTTTGCTGTTGATAGTTATGTTATATAAGTTTATATATAAGATGTGTACATAAGTTTGCTTATCCTACTAACATTATAAATGCAAAAGTTTATATGTTTGTTTGTTTATTACTTCTTCACGCAAAAACTGCTAAACCGATTTTCATGAAATTCGGCACACACATAGAGAGTAACTTGGATTAACAAACACGATAGTTTTTATCTCGAAAAAATGTTGATGACTTTTTATTTCCCACAGGATCGAAATTTATGCGGGTGAAACCGCGAAGGCACAGCTAGTAAATTTACAATAAAAGTTAATTATACTTATAACAATAAAACCGCAAGTGGTTAATTGGCCTGACAATAAAGGTCTATAGTTCAGTGATAATTAATTTAATAACAGGTTGCAACTGCATTGCAAATGTATCGGCCCGAAGGTCGTACTCTAGCTTATAGTACTTTTTTATGTAGGGTGCAAACGAGCAGTCGGGGCCATTTTCATGACTACCAAAGCCCATACACATCCGTATTGAGGCTATACAGATGCCGTGCTCTCCTTTCTACTCCCACCTCCGTGCCACCGGCTACTTAAACACCACATGAGACGCGACAGAACAGCTTTCATTTTACGCCGGTGTTGTGTAAGCGAGAGGTACCTCCCCGGTCGTGCCGGCCCAGTTTGGCTGCATGCAAGCATACAGTGTGGCACTGCCTCTTACTACCTATTAGACATGTGTGAAGATACAGCTTTGTTGTCGCTTCTTTTGATTGTGAGATCCGGGAAGAGTTCCTACTGACTATGTACAGTAAAGTGGTCAATAGGAACAGTGACAAAGCTTATTATAAGCTATATAATATTTTAGAAACATAGTAGGTTTTATTTTATGGTATAAAACTGGAATAATCCTCTTTGACATTCTTTGAGAGTCCTTTTGATGGCTTCCGACGCCCGACATCTGCATAATTGTTATTCAGACGTGAACAACACTTTGCGACTACATCATAATACGTGAGGCACCTTCCCGGACTTGTTTGAACAACTCGGCTGAGCTACACCTTGGCAGTACTAACTACAACATTGTTAGAACTATGGTAGGCACTTACGCTTCCTTCGCATTTTGACTACAGCAACGTTGAAAGTACACTTATGCTTCTTCTACCGCTTCTCGACAGATGTTCTCTCCAGTAAAACTAGTGAGACGTCAGTAACCCGAACCCTTCTGACCACAAAAGGAAATCAGATCTTGTTTGCAGTCCACGCCCGGGGCTAATTGCCACCGGATCCTGTTTGCTGTTTAAAATTCATCACCCCGGGCCGAGCTGCTGTTTGTTCGACGCAGAACTAATATTGTTTGTTTGTATTAGTTTTTTAAATGGATTGAGTTGTAGGGGCGGTGTTTGTTTTATTGTGGGCCATGTTTTATTATTTGTTAACGAGTTATTGCAATGAAATATTGAGTTGTAATAACTGTAGCGTCTGCTTCTACACGCCACTGCGACCTTCATTTGCGTATTGTATGGAGCAGTGCCACACCAAACTCAGGAAGCGAAATTTTGACTCGGGAAAATGATTTTATTGCAGACACGGGTTTCGTGTAAGAAGTTTAAATCTGGTTCAAGCGGAAATCAATTTGTTCAAGAACACGTTTTGCAAAAGGCCAGGTCACTCGCGACTTAAGAGTGCATGTGATTCTGAGGTGAAAGGTGTGCAAAAGACGTAAGTGACGTAAGCACAGTATTTTTTCTTTTTTAACGTGCTTTGGCCCACCACTTGCACGGCAACGTTTCGCGCATAATCGCAGGGAGTCCGAGGGAAAAGCTAAATCTATCTTGGAACCCGCAACGAATATAATTGGAAGAAAGTAGGAGGAGTAGGCTGTAATTCCAGTTTCCCTCTTTAATTAAAATGGGAGACAGTACAAGATTGCAGTGACTTAAATAAGCCAAGAAGTAGAGAGAGCCGCCAGGCGAAGCCCGGCTACAATGGACCACGGAGTTATAAATAAATGAATTGAAATGGATTACGCCTTATGTTACTTTGTTGCTATCAGGGGTATTATTATGATTGAATTATATTTATTTGCTGCCAGTAATATTTATGACAAAATTGTTTGAACGCACGATAGTTCCCTAAATTAACCACGAGGTCGCTATAATAGACTACACCGGTAACACTACGAATGTTAACAAGCATTACATTTCTCTCAGTTTGCCAAAGACTACACTCCCATAGGATGTGATGTGCGGTTTGTTCATATTCATTGCCTACTATTGAGCAATCACAGAGGGGTGACGGTACCAGTTTAATACTGATACTGCTTTTAAAATAGCCGTGACGAGTTAGAAACTGAGAAACGTAATGGATCAACTTCGAGCCAGGGTTTAGATAATCGTTCTAGCACGCATGAAAAAAACTAAGCACAGTATAGCGTTACGCTTTACTGTTTCTCACGATTTCACTCCTCGCATATTTTTCAAATCGCGCGCCTGAAAGAACTTCTTGAGAAATAAACTCCAAAAATTGCGTTTTAAATTTACTACGGAAATTTTCTAAGTTTTTTAAACTTTTGCGACAATGACTTCTCCTTCTGAATTGATCCGTAGCAGACTTGCGGTATCCCTCCTATCTTTTCATTGGATTGTTTATTCATCTTAACTAGACTATTACTTCTGGTACTACTCTATATCAAAAGGTTTTTCCACTATCTAAATGCTTCGCACGGGTCCGATCTGAAATATTATACAATGTGGTGTCAGAACACGTAATAGAATAACAAAGCATCAAATATTATTTCGGACCATTGAGTTATATACGTAGTAATAATAACTCAATGTTTCGGACATAAATTTTAATTCGCAGAAATTTATTTACATTGAACATCCATAAACCGAAACTGCAGCAGCAACACATCGATGTTTGCACAGACAGACCGGCAAATAACAATTGGCGAGGGGCTGGTGTTTGCTCCTGCTGTTTGCGTGGCGTTACGTGATGTAGCCAATAATCTGCGCTGGCTCTTATTTGATCCGTGGATTCATACGAGCGAATGATTGACATCGGGATTCAGTTATTACAACATTCTTTGTATTAATTATTATCTACAATAGTTTTTCCTGCAGATGAACAAAACGCACAATCAGGCTGAGTAATATGTGGTAGGTTTAATTTGAATCTACTTCCGATTGCTCCTGATGCTAAAGTTTCATAACCTTTACGATATCCTGCTGCAAATAGCTGGATGTCGTTCTTCAATGTAATCAACGTCATACATGGGGCACACTAAAAGTTTTGCACTTCTAGCTAAACGAAACTATTTGAATTTCGAATGTTATATATTTTTATACGTTGCGACCTTCTTAGTAAGAAAAAAAACAGTTGGCGGGAAATCATTTGTCAATTGTTTTTTATCACACATCAAAGTTCTACGTACGCAACGAAAATGGAATTATCTCGAAAAGATTTTAGAGCGATGATTTTTTATGATTTTAAAAGTTCTGTCTCTCCGCAAGACTGTGCCGCTCGTCTTCAAAATGCTTTTGGGACAGAAGCACCTTGTTTGAGCACCGTGAGACGATGGTTTGAATTTGAGAGAGGTCGAGTTTCTTTACATGAGGAATTTCGCGAAGGGCGGCCTTCACTTGCCGTAAACGAAAATAATGTGGCTACTGTAAATCAGCTAATTAAAGAAAACCAACGGATTATTTATGAGACAATTCGAGGACTATTGGGGATTGGTATGAGCCAAATTCAAAAAATTTTACACGACAAATTGAAAGTTCGGAAACTTTGTTGTCGTTGGATCCCTCATGAACTGACAGCGGAGCAGAAGCGGGCTCGCGTGGAATGGTGCTCACAGGTGCTACTGAAGTACGACCACAGACATTCTTATGCTGTTTATTACATTGTCACAGAAGACGAAACTTGAATTTATTGTTTTGATCCCGAAAAAAAAAACAGCAATCTTGTGAATGGGTGTTTGAAAATGAGAACAGGCCAACAAAAGTAAGGCATGCGAGAACCGTTGGTAAAAAATGATCGCGTTTTTTTTTTCAGCTACGGGTCCCATCTATACCTACAATTCCACTTGAAGATCCAAAGACTGTTAATGCCGAGTGGTATTCTACAATTTGCTTACCCAGGGTGATGGAAAAAATTCGCGAAAGACGACCCAAAAGCTCGCATCATGACAACGCTTCTTCACACACGGCCAACAAATCAAAGTCATTTTTAGCCTCCGAAAAAGTACAACTCGTCATCCATCCTGAGCATAGCCCCGACCTAGCACCCTGTGATTTCTGTATTTTCCTCAAAATCAAAGATTTGATGAGAGGTTTTACTTTTACCAACTCCGAAGAGGCAGTGATAGCGTTCAATCAACACGTAGAAAACATGCCTTCAGATCAGTGGTCCTCCTGTTTTAAAAAATGGTTCGATCGCATGAAAAAATGTTTAAAATGTAAAGGAGAGTATTTTGAAAAGCAATAAACATAAAATTTTGTTTATAACATTTTGTATTTTTAAGTTACGCAAAACTTATAGTGTGACCTACGTATTTTGTTAAAGATCTACTAAACTCTACGTTTGTCATTGGTTTTCAATTCAGTTGTCCCTTCGGAGTAGGTAGGACGAACCTACCGTCATGGACATCTAAATTGAATAAGAACATAATAGATACAAGACAAATGCTATCCGGTGTACCTAGTGCTAGTGTATCTAGTAGCAATAAGTAACAATAAAATGAAAACAAAAGAGAACAATAATTGCAACACGGACTGCGTAAAATTAACATCCAAAACTTAAACAGTCCAATATATTAGAGATGTGTTTTTCAGCATTTAATTTAACCATTATACCACACGTTCACGATGGCTGGTTATCCAACCTGGTTGTGCAGATGCGTGCTCGACTTCAATAACGTCGGTTTATTATCTTTACAAACAAACATACAATGCTCCTCGCGAGTTTCAATCAGCCTCAAGAGCTGGGGTCAGGAGTGGGCCAAATGTTTTAGACCGCGGTACAAATAACACCAACTTGTACGCTACTAGGTTATGTTTGTACTTTGTGAGGGTTGTGGTCATGTAAAGATATAGCGAATTAAGGGTATTTTTAATTGTATAACTTACTTTAGATTTTTTTTAAACGGGCTTTGGCCCACCACTCGTTCCCACCGCTGCTACTCCTGTGTCGCCAGGATCGACTGCGGCAACCACACTTGACCCTTTGATATGATCGCAGGGAGCCTGAGGGAAAATATAGAAAAGCTAAAATGGAAAAGCTCTGTCTTGGGACCCGCAACGAATTTAATCAGAAGAAAGTAAGAGGAGTAGGAAGTAATTCCAATTTCTAAATATAATAATTACTTTTGATTTTGTAAGAGGTAGTGCCACGCTGCATGAATGCCTTCAAATTAGGTCAACAGGACCTCTCGTTTACAGGATACTGACGTGACACGTGCTGTTGCATTTCGTGCGGTATGTACGTATCCGGTGGCACGTTGAAGACGCCCCTGCCCCCTTCTACAATATAAAAAAACGCAAAATCACATTATCAACAGCAGTAAGACAAAATAGACAAAGTAGGCATGAAACATACGCGTACATAAGAGTACGGTGAAGTTCGAAGAACCGGCGAAAAAACTCAACGGGCCCCATGAAGCGATGAAATGTCTATAAATACAAAAGTACGAAACCTACCGAATGCTACTATGTCTCCAGGATGCGAATATTTACCTGTGCATTGTTGAGTCAACTGCAGTTGTTTGTAATTATGATCAAACGTGACAATTTAGTATTCACACTCACGTTGTTTGTATGTACACCTACACCACACACGAGTCAACTAAAAACAAAATAAATATACATTACTTTGTCCGTCGCTTTGACTAGATTTAACTTTGTTGTGACTTTTTTTATAATATAACAAACTTGTTCTAACAATAACTGACGTCCTTATACCTCCGAATAATTGTTATTCAGATGTTACCTAGCTCTCTTCCCTCTTCTCTATTCAATAGACCTCCGAAGACTTATAAACCGCATGAAATGACTGCATAGATATTACATTGGCAGTATAAAGTAAGCGAGAATAAACTCCTGTGCAGCTGTGGCTACAGTAAAGCAACACTATTATATAAAAATCCACTTCAATAACAATATAATTTTGTGAGATAACAAACTAAACGAAATTTTCATGAAGATGAAGTAAGTGAAAAATTTTAAACATTTATTAGTGGTAAACAATTTAACTCTGAATCTTTCACACTAATAAATAAAGATCAGATAAATAAATAAATTAAAAACCGTGGAGCCAACGAAGTAGTTAAATAAGTTTATTTAACCAAGCGAGAAGATAATTTATGAAATTGTATAAAAACATAATTCTGTGTAATATAAATAAAATAAAATGTATTTAAAATATAAATAATAAAAAAGTTTATTTGATAGTTTACCTTAGCCTTACCACCGTGTCAAGTCTATGCTCAAGGCTAGATCCAGGTGGGGGTTTAGGTGGCTGCAGCCTCCGACCCCGTAGGGCTCCTCTTGAGATCATTTTTGTACCCATAAAAGAGGTCCATTTTCAATCCCAAGGTCTGCAAGCCACGGGCCCTGACAGGGCTTATTCCGGCACTGGCTATACTGTTATTTGCGGTCATCTTGTATTCTTTCGGTAGCCCATTAAGAGGATTAGAGGCGAAGGAAGAAGGACCCGTGTTGTGGCAGACAGACTCGACAGGCTGCGCAACATTTGCTTCACTTATGCTATGATTGCAGCCACGTGCCCTCCCGCCTAAATATCATCAAATAAACACCTTGTTGAGTGGATCATGAAATTACTACCACAGGAGCCCGCGTGTCCGACGCGTGTCCTACGCGTACCCTACGCGTGTCGGACACCCTCCCACACCCGGCGCGCTAACCGATCTCACTTACGATTTGTTTATTATTCAATTAGCCAAATCGAACTGTCGGATTCGGATTCGGAACAAACAAAGAGTTAAGTAGTCAGAAGGTAAAATCAACGCCCACAGACATCCGCGTCTCCAGAGTTGAAGGTGTTTCAAAGATAAGTAAATAAGTTAGTTTCTTGAAGATCTGATGGTCCAGTTCATCTTGCCTGAATAACGGCCATGATGAGTAATAATCTGTTATTTCCCTGTATATCCGCGCATTGCAACGCTTTTGTATCTTAAATCTTCTCCAGTAATTGTGAACACAGTTTACAGAAACATACAAGTCTTTAGCAACTTTCTAAATAGTAGAAGATAAGGGATCAAGCTTCTAGACTGCCACGCTAACTAGTGGCGCAAATGTGAACCTTATGCTAGGAAATTTTCATTTGTAAGAATGATATGACATATTATGTTAATACGTCATTGTCTTTGTCTTTTAGTGTTTTCTTAGCACTTAATTCCTAAAATGATCACTAGGGCGGCGAAAGTGCTGCCTCTACGTTTCGTGCACGGTCCCTACCGACTCTAAATTTAGCGAATGGGCCCTGGTGTGTTTCTACCGTAATTCATCTACAGGATGTAGATGAATACTAATATTATAAATGCGAAAGTTTGTATGTTTGTTTGTTTGTTTGTTACTCCTTCACGCAAAAACGGCTGAACCGATTTTCATAAAATTTGGCACACACATACAGAGTAACTTGGATTAACACATAGGATAGATTTTATCCTGAACAAATGTTCCTATGGGATGTCATGGGATGTTATTCTACTTTTCACGGGATCGAAATTTATGCGGATGAAACCGCGGGGCGCAGTTAGTAGATACATATAAAAGGGAAACCTGACTGACTTAATATAACAACGCACAGACGAAACTACTGCGTCTATAAAATTGAAAGGTACAGGGGTTCCTTCCACGACGTAAGTGAGCACTAAGAAAGGATTTTTAAAAATTCAACCCCTAAGGAGGTGAAATAGGGCAGTACAATGTATTAATCATGTGACGCAGGTAAAATCATGGGGCACAGCTAATGTAATATGTTACTTACAACAAAACCAAAAAGGGATATAATTTTTGAGTTGTAATTTTAAGCCTTTATCGTATTTTTTCCCAAAACTCAAATGGGAAGTTGCGCCCTCTTGAGCTCGAGTGTGTGTTTAGCGACATGATAATGAGGCGATATTCGTGCGAATGTTGTTAATCCGTGAGGCACGCGCTCGCGAGAGTGTGGCTCCAGCATTATACGGAACAATCACGCCACTTCAGCGGCGTTAATGCTTTTTATCATTTTTATTATGGTGATAATAAGGTGCTAATGTTTATTTTTAATGCTGTTTAAGTTGTTTTTAAGTGAGCTTTATGGTCGTGGGAATGAAATGTGTGAGAACAGAAAATTACGTCTTTATTATAATCTACTGGAGCATTTCAATGTTTGTATTTATTTTGGATGTCTGAATAAAAATAAATAAAAACAAATAAATAAATAAATAAACATAATTCGCATTCAGATGAAGCAAAAATTCAATATGGTAGATGATTCACATGTCAAACCGAACAGCAATAAACCGACATAATCACAGTAGTTGATTGTGAAGTTGATAAAACTCATTCTATAAATAAAGATCTACAAAGAAGAGTTATCAACAACTACTAAAAGAATATGTAACTGGTCTCATGGACGTGGACATCCACTTGAGAATTAATTTTAACGAGTGAATAAAGTGATTATAATACATTCGTCTTTGTCGTGACTTATTAGAACAAAGTTTATTATCACGTGGAACACATATTAAGCAGGATGGGAGTGAATTTGTAAAAACCTAGAAAAAAAGAATCTAATATCAATGACGTACTGGCTGGTTGTAAACAACAGATCCACCTCCCTGTTAACTCATAGCTTATTAAAGTTATCAAGCCGTGTAATTCATCCTCGAGTAAACCGCGACACGCGCCGACAGCACGCGCCACACGGTCGCGCGAGTGTGGGCGGCACTTAATAATCATTTGCTGTGTTACATTTGATGTATTCATTAATCGAAGTTTCCGACGTATGCAAATATGAACATTCCAACATACAGTTTTAGCTTTTCCCTCGGGCTCCCTGAGACTATATCAAAGGGTCGTTGTTTGCCGCTGTTGATCCTGACGACACAGGAGTAGCATCGGTGGGAAAGAGTGGTGGGCTAAGCCCGTTTAAAAAAAGATTTTAACCTATGTATGTAACGTAGGCTAAAAATGTTCACTTACATATAGAACAAAACATAACATTGTTGCTAATTATGTAGTACAGAATTTAACGTCATATAGATCCACTATAAGGCAACCAAATTAACAAGCGATCAGATTTTTAATCAAGCATCGCCCACCACACATTCCCACCACAATTGTAACACATACAATTGTATTATCAGAATCATCGGCCACTAATTGAGAGCTTGATACTTTAATAAATTCTGAGGTTCTTATGGCCACTGCAACACCAAGATCGCCAATTAACCACACAAAAGCCCAATTTCAGGGTAAATCAAGTGATTACCACGCTTGCCAATAGTGGTATATTGGTGGGAGTCGATCGTGAGTGGCGGCGTGAAATGGGCAGGTGGGGGCATTCGCCACGCGTGGGAGTCACGCGCTACCGGGATTATATCTTCATTTGATGCTTGTTATAATATCGTTTAACGCATTACGATTGAGTTGTACAAACACCGGTAGAGTGATGGCCACATGTAGTAAGAAGTAAGGCATGGTCTCTTTTTCTTTATGAAATTACAGTAGAAGCCGCAGGACTTTTAAAAGTGTACAAAGGGCTGAATATTTTATTACTACTACCTTTTATAATATTCGTAATGTGAAAGCTTGTATGCCTGCTTTATGTATGAAAAAAAATCATATTGCCATCTGGAATATAAAAATACTTTAAATACCGAAAGATCGATGGCTCCGTGGTCGAAAAAATGAAGAGACTCCTCTCACCGTGAAGGTGGAGTCCTGGGATATTACATGGGTGAAACCGCAGAACACGGCTAGTTGGCTACAAATATTTAATATCCTTTTGATCCTTTTATACCAAATGAATATTTAAATGTGGTCATTGTAACAAACTCATCCCTCTACAATGCCTGAAATAGGTATATTCTTCCATGTTTTATATAATTATTGAGCTTCTTATTATCCTAGCATATTAATGGAATTACCTCAAACCGTCGTCATAGGAGGACTATGAAAATTGGTTACAAAAGCAAAAATGTAAATAAGAAAACCTAATGGCATTAGGTATATCTCTATGCTTACAGATCTTAACATATAGGTACATGAAAATCAACATGTATTTTAATGACACCTTTGTATACCTACTTAAAAAATAAACCATAATATTTTTATCGATTAATGGTCGTAATTTTTTTACTGCCATATCAACGCTTTTCCCGGTCAGCTATAATATATAGCCTATAGTGTAAGTATGCTAACTTTCTATCCCTGTTTTAATAAGAATTTGATACAGAATATGTACAGAATATCAAATCTCAAAGAGACGTTCAAAAAGAGATTTGTTAAATCATATTTTGAATAAAATATTTTGATTTCTTTTCTTTTTGATTTTGACTGTTGTTCCTTATATTTGTGTGTCAGTCAGCAGCCAGCAGTCCCGAACAAAGCCGCCCTGGCATTTGACCGATTGCTGCGGTGTCAAACCGTTTGCCCTTATCGCTCGCCCATCTGTCGGTGCACTCAACAATGAGGTGCATTCATGCGATTTTTTTATCGAAAAAAATGGATTTCCAACCAAAAAACATGGTTTATGGGCGAGAACGGGTGTCGGGCTTAAGTACAGGCGAGCCGACGGGTGCATCCCTTAATATTAAAGATTTGTATTAGGTCGTTCGTATAAATCATTTAATAAATCCATACCAAAACAAAATATTCTTTTTTTATTTCGTTTTTCAAATAAACTCTTTATCTTTGAAAACTACAAATCATAAGATAATCAGTAATTTGATTACGCCAAAATTTCTTACAACTTCATACCTATCAGATCGCTCTGAGCCAAATAACTTAAATCTTAACATTCACAATGCATTTCCAAATGTTACGCCGTTTTTGAAAAACCATTAAAATATTTCTGCATTGAACTACACAAACATTAGGTGAATGCCGGTAATAAAGTAAATGGCTTTTGTGCTCGCCAGTACACGGCACCTGGTCCATTGTCCCCCCTCCCCTCCTCCCTCACATGTAATCACCGTCCTCAGCTCACCGCTACTTTATTGTTATTGCTCTCACATCAATCTTTGTGTTTATCAAAATCATTTAGCAATGTCAATAATGTATTTGTGGCTTGTAGGTCTAGGGTTCCGGAGTTTATAAGTGAAAACATAACGAGCTTCGTTATTCCTCTGCCTGTACGTCAATGAGACCTAAAGGGTACTTCACCATGACCTACAATTGTAAAATTTTGCAAAGGTGGACACAATAGAATGGAGGTATTGAAAAAAGTCCGAAACTTTGTAATTCATAATTATATCACAGAAGGAAATTGTTACAAACTTATTATTTATAGATTTGATCTTATAAATGATAAATAATAGTTACCGCAAATATAGGTTAATCAATTTTTATAAAAAAATGTAGTAGTAGTATGCACGGACTGAAACCTATACCTACATGACACAAGATGCTCTGGCTGAATAGTTGACAAAAGCTTTATCACCAGCCAATCTTTGGCCTGCATTATTAAAAAAAAAAGTATTTCACAAGCCAGTGACGTCACAGACACAATGCCCCGAGGTGTGGGCCAAATAAAAAATCCCGTTTAGCCCGGGGAGGCGGAATAATGAGCGCTTTTTACCGGCGGTAATCCGGATCAGATCGCTAATGCGATGCCCGTTTGATATTCATGATCAGATGAGGGACGCCCCACGGTTTGCGCGGCTCACGGCCGGATCGGCAGACATGGTGATCACGTTGAATATAAAAAATAAAAAACGTAGCCACGGCAGAACTGGCAAACTTTTTTGTCTGCATAGAAAAAAAAATAGCCTAGCGATTTGGAAATAATTTTAATGATAAATAATAAATGTAACTAGTATCTTTTTTTTTTAGTTTGCCTAAAGGGGAGTGAACGAGTCGGAGTCATTTTCATGACTACCGACGCCCATAGACATCCGCATAAGGCTATACAAATGCGTTGCACACAACACAACACACCGCATGAAAAGCGATGCCACAGCTGCCAGTTTACACTGTGTCGTGTAAGAGGTACCTCCCCGGTCGTGCCCAATTCGGCTGCACGCATGCATGCATTGTGGCGCTACCTCTTACAACAACAATATAATATGATGGAAACAAAGGTTCACCAGTTTGTACCAGTGTGTATTAGTCACACGTTTTGTTATTGTCTCACAAACTTGTCAAATCATTTGATTATATCATTATCCCAAAAAAACAACTTGTAAAAAAACCAAGTTTTGCAACTCAAATTTTCTACCTTAAAAAGTTGTGAGATCCATTTAATACCAAGTCGGTTAATTTATTTAGTCCCTACTTAAGGAACCTTCTGTCTTAAGTTATTACCATATCAATATTAAAAATATTTTACATTTTAAATAAAAATATCTTCAATCATCATCTCTTATGGTACGGCCGTGCCGCTTTTTTGCTCGAATTGCGGGGGCATTGCCGTGCCCCCAGGATTATTCCGTGAAGCAAAAACTTTAGGAACATTTCTACGAAAATTGCGCGGACGGAGGAGTATGAAATTTGGCACACTTATAGTTTACTTGTAAAGTGTGCAGAACGCTAATATATTTTAATAATAATGTTTACAAAGTACTTTAATTTAATAAATAAAACTTTACACACCTACCATGAATATGACACATTGATTGTATAAGATACACGAAATTATTGATGAAGTTTCTATGTGTCTTTTGCAAGTGTTGAAAATTCTACATAAACTGTTTTACCTTAGTTACTACTACATACACTGTTTACCTTAGTTACAATGTCATAACATGTCATATGATATTTAGTTTTTAAATACAAAAAAGTTTCACTTAGGTCGAATATCGATCTTCGCGGGTCCACTCATATATTTAGAATGCACGTAGTGAGAAAAAATCTAAATCTAGGGGTCCACTAGTATCATTCAAAATCAATCAAATCTGTATGGGATAGATTTCACACGGAGAAAAAAAAACTCCAAAAATTAAAAATCTTTTTTGTATTTGAGGAAAAAAGTAATTTTTAGTGTTAGTTACAAAAGTTTTGCTGTATTTATAATTATTACTATTTTTTATACCATGTAGTGTAATGTAAATGAAATGGAAATGTAATTTCTACAGTTCAGTTTTAGTAAATACATATTTTACACATTTTAATGATTTTAACACATAATTGTAAGCATTATAAAAGTCCTGTAATTTTTGCAAATCATATTTGCTAAAAATTTACAGTCATTATTAGTTTTTAGAAAGTTTAATACTCAAAGTCAAGAAATGGTAATTAGTAATGGCAACATTACATACTTCTGTCGTATCTACTGAACATCTTCGATTTTACAGACGTTTTACTCAGAATTACAAAAAAAATTGTGTAATTCCAAGTAACTTTTTCAATAATATAATATGTTTTGCGACACACGCGACGACATATTTGCCATTTTGAGTTTGCTCGCCCTTGTGTTGACGTGTTGATTGTGAACATTTCTGTGATAGAATTAAAGTGTGTGATAGTGTATAATGAAGAGCGGTTATTTTAAGTGTCGAATTTAAAGTGTGGATTGATTTTCATACTGAAAGAGATGGACAAACTCACTAGAGATCTTCTATCAAATTGTTTATTCGTATTTTGTAATTTGGCAAATTAAAATAAGATAAACACAGTAACAAATATATCATTTAGTATGATCAGAATTTAATACCTCTATTACTGATGATTTAGTTTTAATAGTTTATGACCCTAGTCTAGTAATTTAAAATAAAAACAGATATATGTACAAGGAGTAGCAGAGATATCGAAAGAGATTTTAGGGTGCTATTTTATTCCTCACTGTGATTTATTTTTACCCATAATGATGAATAAAATAACCCTCTTAAAAATCTCGTTTGTCATAGACAATTACTAACTTATTTGCAATCCCAAGAACACAATAGTAATATTGGAAATGATGACGTCATATGTAAATACTAATTTTTAGTTCCCCATTTTAGTGTTCGTTTTTTTTTCAAGTGTAGTTCAATTTCAAGTGTAGTGCTTTAGTTTTAATAATTTATGTAGGTTATTAATTATAACAAATAAAACAAGACAGCCCCTGTTTTTATAATTTTAGTTTTAATAATTTATGTAGGTTATTAATTATAACAAATAAAACAAAACAGCCCCTGTTTTATTTGTTATAATTAGTAACCTACATAAATTATTAAAAATAAAGCACTACACTTGAAATTACAAAACGAACACTAAAATGGGGAACTAAGAATTAGTATTTACATATGACGTCATCATTTCCAATATTACTATTGTGTTCTTGGGATTGCAAATAAGTTAGTAATTGTCTATGACGTCATCACTTTACATTTTTATCGCACTGTTGAAATTACAAATCTATTTTTTGCTATATTTACTAACTGCATTAACAAAAATCGGTTTGTAATTAATACAAGGCATTTGTTGTCCTCGGGTTTATTAATATTTTAGTAAAAATTAATGTATTTTAGTTGGTTTTTTTCTCCGTGCAACTCGACTTTATGCACCGATTTTTTCATCACGGACAAACGACTGGTCTTTAAATCGCTACCACCGATATTTATGAACTTTAGTTTAAATAGTGTCAAGCTGCATTGCAACTTAATTTTGCTGGCACCTCCGGAGAGGTACATCTCGCTTACACGATTCCCTAAAGTGATATGTAGGTAGGCATTCCTTCCATATCTAATCGACCTATTTTTCCTATTTTGAGTATTTGACGACCAGGAAACTCGACCCAGTCCAGGCTCTATTCAGCTACAAGCCAGCAATCACGCTCTAAATAGTGTCATGGGACACAATAGCGAATTCACTTCAGTACGAGACACGAGATCGTTTGACAAATTGTGAAGGGGAGATGTAGATAGACGCGGAGATACCATCGTAATTATCTGTAATACGCCCTGATAACATCTCGACCAGTGAGTGGACCCCTCCACATCTCCACGGGGTTTTATTAAATGTATTTGTGCTCTATAATATAAAAATATCATGGTCTTGAAGTCAGATGCATGCAGAAACATTGGTGTGTAAAATGCTCTTAGACGGCGCAAACAACGACCGTTTTAGGGCTACAACACACGATTCTTTTAGCATAGCACACTTAAAAACGCGGGACGTGGCGATTCAGTGGAAACGCGACTGCGAGTGCTACGTACGGAGCAGTCGCTAAATCGCGCGATTCCGATACCGCGACCGCGACTGAACGCAGAGTCGCTAAATCGTGATGCAGCATCGACGCAGTTGCTAAATCGCCGATCGTTGCTGCTAAAAGTATCATGTGTGCTGTCGCCCTTAGGCGTAAGTCTTGTACCATTTTACCATGAAAATATAGATGATGGGAAAATATATTTCCTTTTTTATTACTGGTACAAGACCAGGTCTATGCTTTAAACAATTTTGGATAGTCTCATTTAATATTTAAATTTATCTTTTGCCTTTTATTAAGCTTTACACACAATAAGCGTCAATCTATATTTGTAAGACATTTTTGTTTAACGGTTGAACTTTAGGCTTTTTGATAAACAGCACAACGTAGTTAGGACAATATCTACCAAGGTGTCAGAACAAAACGAATATAATAAAAATGCAATTCATTTATATTTATTTTTTTTATTTTTATTTCCTGTAACATTAAGATAATATTATATATATCGGGGCGCCGGGGGACTTAGGTTCCATCTCCCGCTGTAATTCCTCCAGGTGTATCATCAGATATCTCATGTGGGCGTGCATGGGTAATCGAGCAGAAATACGACGAATACACTTTAAGCACTTTTTATTTAACAATTACAATGTTACAGTACTGATGGCAAACTAACAATTAGAGTGAACCAACGGTCCCGTTTGGAAGGTTGTCACTGCTTGATAATTCGTAATAGAATAGCTGCTCCTTGTTCATTTTAAAAACGAAGACTCTCCCCCTTCCAAACGATTCCGCTCACGTGACATCATGACGTCACGGCGTTCACCCATACAGTATTACAATAATCAATTGAGTGTCTTATTATCATTTAGTTGTATTGGACTACATTAAATAAATCAATTGAGTGTCTTCTTATCGACATTAAAAATAATCAATTGACTGTCTTATTATTATTTAGTTACAACATTAAAATAATTACTTGTGTCTTATTATCGTATGAATCAATTAAGTGTCTTATTATAATCTTTTAAGTTTCGTAATCGCCGACATATATATTATAATAAATAAGATATGAGTAATGTTGAGTCGAAATGTAGTTTTGTTCTCTTTAAAAATTTCAATTTACCTCTATAAATTATTCAGTAACCTACATAGGTAGTAGGTATTTTTTTTTACAACTTATAAAGTATATGTATTTATTTACAACTTATAAAGTTTATTTTTTTATTATCTACACTTGGGCTCGAGATTGCTTATAAAATGTAACCTTTGTTCTGAAACACTACGCTATCCGCCTACTGTTTAATTTGCGTCACTGTTGTCTCCTGCCATTTTAATCCATATTAGTTTGTGGACAGCGAAACTTTCGCGTTTATTCAACAATTTTGAATCCTATGAAATCTCTTTTACATGATAGAATTTTTAATGTGTTTGTGTATTTTTAATATTTTCTCTACAGCTGGATCTTCTCATAATGATTCCATATCGAGTTCTTTGGTGGTAGAAAATATCAGTAAAAAAGCCGAGTTTTGGACAATATCTTTAGTAGGTACTAAGACAAAATCTTTATCAATTTTTGGATTTTCGTTTCAATCAAACCGATGTTCAGAAGTCCACTGCAGTACACGT
>LUGF01058430.1:91342-103221 GCA_001625245.1 Calycopis cecrops | reverse complement strand
TAATCGTAGATAGCTATCCATCTTTAATCTGAGATAGAATATTGAAAACGGCCGTTAGTCGGTGTAAAGCAGAACTTAGTTCTAGTCAAAAAATTATTTATTAAATACTATGCTTTTGGCTCCTGCATACCTAAAGAGAAGAGGTAAGAGGTAGTGCCACACTGGATGCTTGCATGCAGTCGAATTGGGCCGGCACGCCCGGGGAGAGGTACCTCTCGCTTACACGAGACTGGCGTAAAGTGACAGCTGTGCTGTCGCGTTTCGTGCGGTGTGCAAGTAGCCGGTTGCCCATGGAGGTGGGGGGAGAAAGGAGGGCAGCGCATCTGTATTAGCCTCTATGCGGATGTTTGTAGGCGTCGGTAGTCATGAAAATGGCTCCGGCTGTTTGCCCTCCTATATAAAAAAAAATACCTACGAACGACAGATCTATCACATGTTACACGTAGACATGCGAGGTATATTGGCGTGCGTCACTGGTCAACATTGCCTTCGTCATCGTAGTTTATCAATAGTTTTCTGTCATTTCAATCCTTATACTGACGCATTTGAACAAATGATTTATTTGATTTGTTGTCTAATTTTATCTAAGTACAGTATAAACCGTGGTTGTTTCTACGTACATACAGCTTTTTTGTACTCATATTATAGACTGAAGGTTCTTGTTGTAAGAGATAGTGTTTCTGTTGATTTGGGCCGGCACGCAAAAAGCGCACATGACCCCATAAAATGCATCCCTGCAGTCGTGTGGTGTGTTAGTTTCCGGTGCTCATGTAGAGGGGAGGAAGGAGGAGGAAGGAGGGCAACGGTTGTCATAAAAATACTCCGACTGCTCGTTTGTCTATAAAAAAAGAGGGCGCTTTAGGCCACACATTTATGGTAAACTTAATTAATGATTTTCAGTACCATAGTTACAATGACATAACATGTCATATGATATTTATTTTTAAATACAAAAAGTTTCACTGAAATCGAATTAGAATGACAACTTCCATTGGCCTCGCCCGAAGTGTGATTTTTGTAACGCTCTCGCCAGCTTGTCTACGCGCGTATAGAAGTTATACTTCAATAAAATTTGTAATTCACGTAGCGAGCCTCGCGCTGGAGATAATCGTTCTCAAACGAAAGCGGCGTTCGGTCTGCCGTCCGCGTACATAGGTAGCATTTAAGCGAAGTGAAATTGTAGGCATCACTCAGCTTTCACTCTGATCACTTTCGCTTATGTTTGACATAAAATAGCTAAAACACTAAGTTTTAGAACAATTTAGTAGTTAGTACATAAATAGATGAACAATAATCTTATGTACTTACTATTATAATAACCGTGGAAGAGCGGGATACTCGTGACACAGGTTTTTTTTCAAAACTTACTAGGAGAGTAAGTACTTTAGTAAGAGGTAGTGCCAGGCTGTATGCTTGCATGCAGCCGAATTGGGCCGGCACGACCGGGGAGGTACCTCTCGCTTACACGAGACCGGCGTGAAGTGACAGCTGTGCTGTCGCGTTTCGTGCGGTGCGTAAGTAGCCGGTGGCCCATGGAGGTGGGAGGAGAAAGGGGGGCAGCGCATCTGTATAGTCTCTATGCAGATGTCTATGGGCGTCGGTAGTCATGAAAATGGCTACAACTGCTCGTTTGCCCCCCTATACCATAAAAAAAAAGGAGATCCCACATACTGTATTGTTATCATTATTGAGGAAAGAAATAAAATTGTTCTTATTCTTAGAACCAACTAAGCCTACTTCGTTGAAGGTCAAAAATAAAAATTGTATTTAATAATAAATAAATAATTTGGTGTTACGGATGTATGTAGGCGTTAGTAATCACTTTACATCAGGTGACCCAACTGCTCGTATGCCTCCTATGCTATAAAAAAATGCAGCTAATACGTTACTTCCTGACTATCTGAACTTTCTATTAGTGAAAGACTGCTTAAAGTTGATCCCGTAGTTTTAGAGCCATTGCTTGGTTACAAACAAAAACAAACTTTTCCCTTTATGCGAAAGTTTGTATGTTTGTTTGTTTGTTACTCCTTTGCGCAAAAACTGCTGAACCGATTTTCATGAAATTTAGCACACACATAGAGGGTAACTGGGATTAACACACGAAATAGTTTTTTATCCCGAAAAAATGTTCCTGTTTTCTATTTTTCACGTGATCGAATTTTACGCGAGTGAAACCACGGGGCGCAGCTAGTGGATTATAAATGCGAACATTTTGTTGTTGTTTGTTGAACGCTTATGCAAAAACCACATCCAACGTGGTCATGGAAATGGCTCCGACTGCGCGCCCCCTTATACTAGAAATACCCGCTTATACTAAAAAAACACCGTAAAGTTTGTGGACGTTTGTGGAATGCAAAAGGTTCTGCTATTGTTGCGTTACAATAGAGACGTTAGTGGAAGTGTAGATTATGGGCTTACTTAGCAACTTATTTAGTAAGAGGCAGTGCCACACTGCATGCATGCATGTAGACGGATTGCGCCGGCGTCGGCACGACCGGGGAGGTACCTCTCGCTTACACGAAACCGGCGTAAAGTGACAGCTGTGCTAGTAGTCTGTAGTGTGCGTAGCTGGTGGCCCACGGAATAGGAGGAAGGAAAAAATAGCAACTTTCCAAACGATTCCTCATTTCTCGCTATGCAATTTAAAATACATAACCAATACCCAAACAAAATTATAAGTACTACTCGATCACATTATGTGTGGACCTGGCTGGAATGTGCGCCCCGCCCCCGTTCCCCGTTCACGGCCCGCGTTCACCCTGTTGCGTCAGTACGCGCACCGTAGTTGAGCGCTGATGCGACATGACGTCATCAACGCCAGGTCCAGAGAAAATGTAACCGGATAGTATCGTTGCACTGTGCTGGATTCCAACGCGTTGTTACGTTACGGTGACCGCTCAGAACCGTACGTTAAATTTAGATGGTATTTGCTGTGTATACAAAAAGTGAACGCAAGGTTGAAGCAATCAAATCTATATTTTCATCTCCTAATATAAAATTATTTATATATTAACTTACATGTAGATATAGGTACCTACTTATCCCATATTCATATTAGGTTCCTATACGATGATTAAGCAATGGGCTATTTTCCAGTATTAAAAATAAAAGTTTATTGAATGTACTTAATCTTTAATTAATATGATTTTTAAAGACTAATAATTTGTAAATAATCAATATTTATATTATAATCTATTTTTAAAAATATTTATTTTTATTCATAAGTCACGTGACACGAAACGACGAGAAATTGACGAGCGACGTAACACGTGCATGCTGATTCCCAAATATACTGATAGTACCGGTTAATTACTTTAAAATATAGCTTTTTTTCTGTATTCTGTAATATACACGATAAAGTATATTTCATTCATAATACTAGCCACTTGTAAAATTTCTAGCTCATCTTATGGATTTTTCAACTGACAAAAAGAACAAAAAAGTTCTAAATAGTAGGTACTGGCAGTAATTTTCGGAATGCTAACAAAGCTAATTAGGTCCCAAGACGCCATTTAGCTTAAAGAAGCGTTGTCGCGGGTTTTATAGATTAGCTGCGCCCCGCGGTTTCACCCGCGTAACTTTCGATCCCGTGGGAATATCGGGATGAAAAATAGATGTTGGCCGATTCTCAGACCTACTCAATATGCTCACAAAATTTCATGAGAATCGGTCAAGCCGTTTCGGAGGAGTATGGCAACGAAAACTGACACGAGAATTTTATATATTAGATGAATCTATAATTCGAAAATTTGAGATAAATACTTATCAGAAATAAAAACAAAAAATTGTATATGTCCTTGATCACTGATAAACATTCTAGAGTGGATTTTGACAACTTGGATTGGACCATTATATTTGGTTTAATCAACTTCTTTCTCGTCTTTTGCTTTTTTTGTCTATTAATTTATGGTAATTGATTTATCTATTTAATATTTATATATTATCTATTAATACTTTAGTATTATTTATAATAAATATAAATATAGAATACTAGCCTTCGCCCGCGGCTTCGCCCGCGTGGATTTCGGACTTCAAAAATGGTGTTGTTATTATTATACATAATCTAATATTATACTGAAATATATATTATATTAAATATTTAATATCACCACAACTTCAAAACCAAACGTCAAATTTTAATCATTCAAAGACCAAATATTATCTACATAAACTGTACTTATTGATGAAATAATTTATTTTGGTAAGGATTAATAGCATGAGTAAAATAAACGCGTTTAAATGTAGTCCAAAAAAAATTCAAGATTTTTAAATAAAAATGTGGTTGTTGTGCCTCACTCGACATAGATAGGTATAGTGTGTCGCGGACTTTTTTGTAGATATTTATAAGATCTACAATTAATTATACCATTTTATGGTTCTATATTTTGTAGTTTAGGCAGCGTACGCAAAATAAGTAACTTTTTTGGTTGTTTTTTTTCAGTTTGTGTCCGAAAAATCCAAATATCTTACGGAACCCTATTTTTTTCCAAAATAAAATATAGTCTATGTTACTCGTGGATAATGTAGCTTTCGAATGGTGAAAGAATTTTTAAAATCGGTCCAGTAGTTTTTGAGCCTATTCATTACAACCAAACAAACAAACAAAGTTTTCCTCTTTATAATATTAGTATAGATAAATTTATGATGAGCAATTATTTTTTGATAATAAACGTCTGGATTTTGTTATTATAATCTATTAATTTATGATAGGTAATTAAAAAATACACGGCAAGACATGAAACTGACCTATCCAATACCCATATTATATGTTGGTCAAGCAAGCAATTAATTATATTTAATTAATAAACGTCTGAATTCTGTTTCGTCGTCTATTAATTTGTGATAATTGATTTCGTATTATATAATATTTTATAACGGTATAACATATTACCTATACCAGCTATACCTATATACTCTGCTGAAGGCGCTGGAAGTGAGAAGAGGAAAGATGTTTGGCCACCTAGTGCGGCACGACAAACTCATTAAAACTATTGTAGAAGGACAAATAAAAGCGAGGAGAAGAAGAGGGAGGCCAAGAAGGGCATATGTAGACCAACTAAAGGAGAAGGTTAACGTCGTGACGTACGAGGAGCAAAAGATATTAGCAGAGGACAGGGACATTTGGAAGGGACTCCACCTACAAAAGCTGTGCTCTTAAGAAATTGATAATGATGATTCCAGCTGTAGTCAGCGCGCGTTGCTATGGCACCAACAGATACGTCAGCAAGGACTAACATAGCAATATATAAAATTCATTGGAATGACAGTGGCGCCGTCAAAAATTGGTCGTACCAACTTAGAAACTTTCGTGGGCGCATTCGGAACAACTTTACTAAAGATCATCACACTCTCAAATGCACTGTGCATTACGATTCTAGAAATGACATACAGACAAACATTCATTTTAAATATATAGATATTACATTCGTGTCTGTGACATAACCATCGAAATACCCATGAAAATTTCAACCCAACCGGTTCAGTCGTTTTAAAGTTTACACGTTTTCCCATGAGAATGAAGCATTTTCCCGTGGTAAAAAATAGCCTATGTTATTCTGTGATAATTTAGTATTCAAATGGTGAAAGAATTTATGAAATCGGTCCAGTAATTTCGGAGCTTATTCGTTACATACACATGCACACACAAGCAAATCATTTGTCTGTATAATATACGTATAGATTTAATAATTAATCTATTGCGATAAACAGCTGTTCTAGCATTTGTAGATTTTATCAAAAGTGCCTATCTGCTACCTACTTCTGGGTAGTATGTCCACCATTATCATCATCATTTTTATCAGCGTCTGTAAATGATTATAGTGCTGGTAACGTTTTCAAACGACCAACAAACTAGATAAACTAGTAAAATCATTAATACTTTTAAACTTTCGCGTTGCATAATTATTTAATTTATGCATACGGGGATTAACGCGAAACATGCCGTTAATTCTCCTGACGTTTCGACCGGGTTGCACCGACAGTGGTCACAGGATGACTGAAGCAGCGGTGTTAGGGCTCCGTCGACGCGGTAGAATCTTCCTGGTACTGAATGCCGGTAGATGAAGATTCTAACGAAACGTCAGGAGAATTAACGGTATGTTTCGCGTTAATCCCCGTATGCATAAATTAAATAGTAAAATCATTTATGTATATTATGTAAATAGATTTCCTATTTGCATAAATAAATTATTTAAACAGCAAAGCTATCGGCAGACTAAGTCACTGGCCACAAGGCAATGACCCTGTTTCTGCTTTAAAGGAGCTAGGCTAGCTAGGACATCGGAATGGTTCCCTTGTTCTAGAAAGAAACTATCAGTTTGTATCAGGTATAAAAAACCGGCCAAGTGCGAGTCGGATTCGCACACCGAGGGTTCCGAAAGAATGAAAGGTATAGGGCAACATTTTTTTACCAGACAATAAAATAACTTGGTTTTTCATAGCGCTTGTATGAACGACAAAGTTGAATTTGCGTTTTAAAAAAGATCCTAAAAAAGGATCAATTTTTCCAATATAAGATGATCAATGTTACTCACAGTTCGGCGATAGGCGGTAGGTTTTAGCTAGATAGGTAAAAAAACGCATGTTCGAGTTATAATTAGAAACAAATATAACGTAGTTATACATTTATTGATTGCCTCGTGGTCTAGTGGTAAGCGTGTTCAACCACAGACGTGAGGGTCCCGGGTTCGAATCCCGGGTCGGACCGAAAATTATTATTGGGATTTTTCAATTTCAAATAACAGTCCGGAGTCAGGAAGTTGGCGACGTTACACCCCCTCTGCCTCGGAGAGCACGTTAAGCGATCTATTACTCTCCAATCGTGTCGGACTGCCGTCCCATCAGAACATGAGAAAGAGAGTGCACTTGTATCTGCGCGCACACTTGTGCACTTTAATATGTCCTGCGCAGATGGCTCGTCTATATAGACGGCCGCCGTAGCCGAAATCGGCTAAGACGACATTATTATTAGATATATATACATGTTCGGTTTTCCTTATTGCATCATTAACAGAGGCTAAACTCATGGCATGAACAGGGCCGCAGCGCCGTGTAGCGTTATTTTATTCGCCAGTAGGTAACAGGTATTCACCTCTCATTTCAAATTTTAATGTCGCGGGTTCGAATCCCACCTAGGTCATGGATGTTTTATCTATGTTTTTTATGTATTTCTATATTAGAATTTTTAAGTATATTGTCCATTGCCTAATACCCGTAACACAAGCCATTGCGGCACTTAGCACGGGGCTAGGCTAAAGTGGTGTCCAGGGGTTCAGGACGGGCACCTGACCCCGCTTAAGGCTCCGGCGTGGACAGGATCACTCTAAGTGCCGACTGGCGCTTAGCACGATGAAGACCGGTCTGGGGACCAGGCAGTCGCTCACAGATCCGGGACACTCCATCATGGCGGCCGAAGGCTCTCGCAGTGGTTTCTAGTCGGTAGTGGTACTCTTGTGCCGAGTCCTACACACCCTGCCGGCTCACCCAGGGCCGGTTGGACGGTGCATAAATGCATTTTCCCTGCGACAAAAAAAGTGGTGTAAAGTCTGCTGATATTATTATTATTATTGATTAATTTTTAACATAAGAAAAGAGCTTATTCTTGCCTCAAGGGTCGGCAACGCATCTGTTAGACCTCTGGTGTTACGGATGTCTGTGTGCGTTGGTGTTCACTTTACATCAGGTGACCTAACTGCTCGTTTGCCTCCTATGCTATAAAAAAAACTGTAAGGAGTACGTTTGTGTTGGCAGCGCGACGTGCTGTCCGTGCACCTGTCGGGCGGCCAGAAGCGGCGGCTGTCGGTGGGCGCGGCCATGTGCGGCTCGTCGCGCGTCGTGCTGCTGGACGAGCCCACCTCGGGCCTGGACCCCGCCGCGCGCCGCTCGCTCTGGGACCTGCTGCAGAAGGAGAAGAGAGGTGAGTGAGACAGAGAGAGCGGTGACTACACTTGAGCTTTAACATGATAAACTATTTATTGAAGGTACCATGAAAAGGAATACAAATTTTAATCGGGAGGATAGTTTTAAATTATCCGTAACATGGAACCCAATTATAAACAAAATTAAGGGTCCTGAATTATGGTCATGGTACCGTGAGTTGTGTGTGTCATTTCGAAGTGTAAAACAAGATTTGGAGGAAGTGAGGGTAAAGGTGATTATTTCTCATTTATAATGGGGTTAATGTGTCTCGTCAATCTCGCCTGACAGCACTTCACGCTAATCGGCTCGTGCCCACGGCTGGTGTAACCCAGTCGAAACGTCGAGCATCAGTATATTAGCGAGCAATCGGAGCCTTTTGATGACTACCGACGCCCATGGACATTCGCATGATTGATACGTAGATGTGTTACCCTCCTATCATCCCCCCCACCCCAATGGGCCACCGGCTACTCACAAACCGCACAAAACACGACAGCGACGCTGTCACTTTACGCCGGTATCAAGTGAGCAAGAGGCACTTCCCCGGTCGTGCCGGCCCAATTCCGTTGCATAGAAGGATGTAGTGTCATGCCCCATGCATGGCACTACCTCTTACTAAACACATATTAACATTTATTGTAACTACGTAACTAAAATAATATGAGGAAGCAATACCTATATTGATCACAAATTAGCATTTTAATTAAATCAATCTTTTAATGTTAAGAATTATGATTTATTGATTAATATTATTTATTCTAACTTATTTTTACCTTATACTCAAATATTTTCCTTAAGAGTATAGTAATATGTGCAGTAATGAGAACCGAAAATATTCGTTATAGGTATTATATTCCGTCTCACAAAATCATTGAGGCTATAATGGTCACCGACTTCCAATAGGAGATATATGATTAAGGATTACATGACACAAGAGGATTCTTTTTTTTTTATGGTATAGGAGGGCAAACGAGCAGTTGTAGCCATTTTCATGACTACCGACGCCCATAGACATCTGCATAGACTACAGATGCGCTGCCCCCCTTTCTCCTCCCACCTCCGTGGACCACCGGCTACTTACACACCGCACTAAACGCGACAGCACAGCTGTCACTTCACGCCGGTCTCGTGTAAGCGAGAGGTACCTCCCCGGCCGTGCCGGCCCAATTCTTATTTAAGACCTACCTATAACCTAAATAAATTCTTAACTGGATGCATGTTTGTGAACGTTTAAGGGCGACAAGCACACAAGAGACTTAGACGCGGCGACCGGCGACTTAATCGCTTTATTATACTAGATGCACCTCGCGGTTTAACCCGCGTAAATTTCGATCCCCTGGAAAATATAAAATCTTCCCATGGCATCCCATAGGGACATTTTTTCGGGATAGAAACTATCCTATATGTTAATCAAAATCAAAAAGTTTTTATTCAAAATAGAATTACAGGAATTACTTTTTGAACGTCAACAATAAAATCTACCACCGGTTCAACCCTAGCCCTGTCCTGAGAAGAACCGGCGAAACAAACTCAGCGGGCCTCATGTTGTGATATGTAATGTTAATCCAAGTTACCCTCTATGTGTGTGCCAAATTTCATAAAAATCGGTTCAGCAGTTTTTGTGTGAAGGAGTAACAAACAAGCAAACAAACAAACAAACATACAAACTTTCGCATTTGTAATATTAATAAGATGAATGAGTGCAGATGGTCGCAGAGTCGCTAAATCCTGCGACAGCATCGATGCAGTCGCAAAGTCGCCCATCGCTGCGTCTAAAAGTCGCGTGTTTGCTGTGGCCTTAATATATTTTTATGAACTAAGCTTTGGCCGAGATTAATCTTGGCACCTTCTAATCTTGAATGTAAAATATTATAGGGAAAGTAACGCATTGACACTTAAAAGGCCGGCAACGCGCCTGCAAAGCCTCGAGTTTTGCAGATGTCTATGGTCGGCGGTAGTCATCTACCAACTGCTCGTTTGCCCCTTATCCTATTAAAAAAAAAAATTGACAATTCGGCCACATAACATTACACGTTACCATGACAACACATTTTTCAATAATGACAAACGTCTGACGCGCAGCTATATTATCTAATATATAAAATTCTCGTGTCACAGTTTTCGTTGCCATACTGCTCCGAAACGGCTTGACCGATTCTCATGAAATTTTGTGAGCATATTGAGCAGGTCTGAGAATCGGCCAACATCTATTTTTCATCCCGATATTCCCACGGGATCGAAAGTTACGCGGATGAAACCGCGGGGCGCAGCTAGTTATATAATTAAAAAAAAACATGCTTGTTCCGTCACCAGGTCGCACTCTCATTCTAACAACCCACTTCATGGACGAGGCTGACGTGCTGGGTGACCGGATAGCCATCATGTCGGGTGGCCGGCTGCAGTGCGTCGGCCGCCCCTACTTCCTGAAGAAGCACTACGGCATCGGCTACAAGATAACCATAGTGAAGGCGGAGGATTGTGTCGTGGAAGATGTGACTGCTTTCTTCGGCAAATACGTGCCTGATGTGAAGGAGAACACTAACATTGGTGAGTATGAGACTTGCACAAAACAGCCCTATAGGCTACATAGGCTGCATTCATACATAAGTACCTAAACCGAAGCATTATTACTTGGCATACTACCTATTTAATGCTAAGGGGGTTATGGACTTTTCTGAATAAAAAAGGCACCTAAATCTTGTTGGTTTTGACTATGGAACTTTAACGCTATTGTCCAAGCCTCCCTAAGGCAAGGTTTTAATTTATTATCATTATGGACTCTAAAATGGTAGGAGATAGATCACTGACGTCTTTGAGAAGTTTGTTTAGAATTTTCTGAACGGACATTTTTTCGGTTTTTAGAGAGGAGATTTACTTTCCCTGAATTTATTTTTAAACAGTATCGTTCTGAGATGCGACCACTGCGTGTAGCTAATTGTCAATCACTACTCAAAGTTTTGGTTGGTCATCGATCTGGTGCAATCTCCGTGTACCACTGGGGGCGGGGGTTGCAAAATGCCAACAGCCCTCAACAGCAAACAGCAAGCCGCCTTGGTGTCTGTTAAAGGACGTCAATATTCAGCAGTGGTGGTAGGGTCATCAAACGCAGTGAAATTAGTATGAAAAACAACGATTATTATTATCTTTTACTTAAAATAAACAGGCCCTGATGCTATTTTATTTATTTTATTTTTATTTTATTTTATTAGGAAAACAAACAGTGTTTTATATCTAACATAAATATAACTGTTTTAAATTAACAAAACACCAATTATATGTTTCCACATATTAATATCTATACTAATTGCTAACTTAATCAATAGATCTTTGGAAGAATAAAAAATTAAAGAAAAAAGAATGCATCATAAATAACAGTGTTCTGGCTGTATGTCAATTGGTCCTAGCCCTGCGACAGGAACGAAACATTAATGACAAGGCAATGTTCTGTCACTTGTCAGACAGTTTGAGATGCTCTAAACCAGTTTTCTGCAAATAAATGTTTGTAAACAATCGGCTTAGTGTTAAAGAGGTCTATTTTTATAGATGATATTTCCTCGAAATAAAGATTTGTTTGATTTATTAGCTATATTTGACAGAACTCTATATATCTATGATAATGTGGTAAATGACAATGGAGGGAAAACTTGTTCGCGTTGTATAATGTCAGCAGTCTAGTCAACAAGGATATTTCTACTCAATTATTTAAAGAGACTAATGAATAAATATTTAACGAAAGAATAAAAGTTTTTTTTCGTTAAAATGTAATTTTTATCCTATAATGTCCTAAACGAAAAATTGTAAAAGTCTATCTTTGCCTTTCTTGTTAGGAAACGGGCGTGATGTGGTGTTTTTTTTTATAGCATAGGAGGCAAACGAGCAGTTGGGTCACCTGATGTAAAGTGAACACCAACGCCCACAGACATCCGTAACACCAGAGGTCTAACAGATGCGTTGCCGACCTT
>LUGF01058430.1:73360-88437 GCA_001625245.1 Calycopis cecrops | reverse complement strand
AAAATAATTATTGATGGCTGTAACTGATTAAATAAACATCGTCCAGAACACGTTTCATTTTGATGCAATTCTGGACGGCGCTCCATACATTAATGGGCATTCTCCTTTGGCACACACTTAAAGGGTAACTGGGATTAACTTAACTTAATTGATTAAGCATAGTTTTTATCCCGAAAAAAACGTTCCTATGGGATGCCATGGTATGATTTTCCATGGGATGGAAATTTACGCGGGTGACAACGCGGGGCGCAGCTAGTTTACTATAACTTATCATATTATGAAGTAAGGTAGCGAGCAAACTGGTAAGTAAAGCAAATAGGCTGTAGTAAATAATCGATCTAATTGAAACTGATATTTAAAAAGCTTAAAAAAATGTATTCTAATAACAATCTGAGTGTTGGTAACTTGGATAAAGATTTATTATCATAGTAAAACTATTTACTTTTCAAGCACATGTACCAAATCCGCTAGTAGTAGCGTTTGCATCGAAACAACTGAATATTATTTAAAAACTATGACGCTCTTTGGGGTAGGCCTGTGTCCGGCAGATGATAAGGACGATGATAGTGATGTACCCATTTAATATTTTCCCATTCCTGTCCAGTGAGCGAAGAGCCAATAGAAAAGGTGAAAGGAATGAAACTACTACGGAATCACATCAAAGCGATGTTCCTGAAGCTCTCATACAATTCCATGAGGAACAAACTGACGGCCCTGATACAGTTCATCACGCCCATCATCAACATATCCATATCGGTGCTCATAGCTCGCTCCTGGCGGTTTATGTCGGAGCTGCCACCCCTGGAGCTCAGTCTGGAGAGCGGCTTCAGGAACACTGAGACGCTCCTGTCGGTGGTTGGGAACTTGACGGAGAACAGCACAGAGACGAAGATGATGACGGCGTACAAGGATTACTTCAAAGTTTTGAGGAGCGCCACAACCAGGCTCAACGATTTAGGGCACATGGACCTCTCGAAGTATTATTTGAAATTGGTACGTTGGTTTTTGTGTCTAGACGTAGAGTTACGAGGCAGGAAAGGAAAACATGTCTGCATTTTCATGCAGACATGTTTTCCTTTGCGTAATAAATGTGGATAATAATAATATAAAAATAAATGTGAGTGTTATCGTGTCTGCCTTCCCCGTACTCTAATGAGACTATCATTATTGCTCACAGTATAAATTATAGAAATATTTTTGCTTACGGCTCTATACATTATTATAAATCACAATAAAATATAAAAAATAAGAATTCAGTACTAACATTAATTATGGATATATCTGAAAAGAAATTCAGATTTAAAACCTCCGGTACCGAACACGTGTTCACGGCCTTTTTTTGAAGCGTCTTAATACGCTCGCGGTACCCGAAAAGTTGAGACATCATTATATTGTTTGATATGTTTAATATATGGATGACTTAATGAAAGATTAATGAAAAAGGACAAAAATAATAATAATATATAAATAATAATAAGTGTCTCTAGCGTCGGAGGCTATTGCCCTCTCAACAGAGCTGTTGACACCTTAGAGGTGATTGCGAAATTTATCTACGTATTCTAATGATATTGTAGCAGTTTTTTTAATGCCTGAAAACATCGATTAAAAAACATTTTCTAAAAAAACCTGGCTAGATAAATTTATCGCTCCCGAAACTCCCTGCGTTCTAAATTTTATAAAAATTGTTGGAACCGTTTCCGAGATGTACTTTATGCAGAAATATATAAACAAGCATTGCTCGTCTAAAGTATAGGAGGAAACATTGTTGGGCTGAAGAGCAGAAAAAGTTTCAGAAACAGTATTTACGCTCAAGTTGTTTAGAAACAAACACGCTTCGTGTAGCATCGGCGATCGGCGATTTTTCGACTGCATCGATGTTGCATCAAGATTTAGCGGCTCTCTGAGTTAAGTCACGGTAAAGAAATCGCGCGATTTAGCGACTGCTCCGATACTCGATACGGAACACTCGCATTCGCGTTCAGCGATTTTAAGGGTCAATTCACACAAAAGCGCGGCGAAGGGCTGCGAAGCGGAGCGCACTTTCAGTGTCGTATGAATTTAAACTTTATTTTCATTACTATAGTACTTATTATCGAATTCTCGCGACTTCCGCTCGGATTCCAGCGACTGTTCGAGCATTCGCGGGAATCCGCGCGTCTCGTTCGAGTTTCTCATGCGATTATAAGTATTATAGTAATTATTATAAAGTTGAAATTCATGTGACACATAAACTGCGCTCCGCTTCGCTGCCCTTCACCGCGCTTTTGGTGTGAATTGACCCTAAGTGTGCGCTGGGGAACGTCTGGTCGCTGCATTCAGCTTCTAAAAAGCGACTAAATCGCCGATCGTCGATGTTAAAAGGAGCATGAGTCCGGTGGCTCTAACGTGTGACACATATGGTCCACATAATTTTATTACGCTTATATCTTGGTAGAGCACTGCCGACCAGGCGCGCGTGCGCTACGAGACGCTGGTGGGTGCGACGTTCGAGCCGGGCCGCGTGACCGCGTGGTTCAGCAACTACGGCTACCACGACGCGGCCATGTCGCTCGCGCGCGTCGACGACGCGCTGCTGCGCACGTTCGTGCCTGCTGCGCGACTCTCCGTCATCAACCATCCGCTGCCCTACTCCATAGAGAGCCTTGTAAGTATTGAACCACTGATATAACAGGATAGCTAACATATAAAAAAATCAAAAATATGTTGGGGTAACAGTGGGAGATCTGGCGACAAGCTATGAGATTAATTGTGTTTAAAAAATATAGCATACGAGGGAAGTGAGGAGTCGGTACCTCTTTATGACTACGGACTGCTACGGATATGGCCCATAACAGTCATGTACGTCGTTAAAAATTGACCTTATATCATGTGTCAGAGCCCAATCGTCAGAAATGTTGTTGTGCAGTGTTATTAGCCAACTAGAGATAGATCTCTTATGAGCCACAAGAAACTGACGAAACGCAGCGGACCAATTAAGATGCAAAACAACATGGTATTACCTCTTACTAAATGTTCTAATTTTAAATACACGATATATAAAAAAACATTTTGTTGGTAGGTGCGAGTTTTAGCTAGCGGCAGCACCATGGGATTCCAGTTCGCATTCAACATCGGATTCTGCATGTCCTTCGTTACTGCCTTCTTAGTGCTCTTCGCTATCAAGGTAAAAATATAATTAGACTAACTCTCAAAGGTCGAAACGTTAAAAATAAAAAAAAACGTTTTGTAAAGAAATGCATAGTACCTATAACTATAGTTACATTTGTATTTTTTCGTGGTAATGTTTTTACGCCTCAAAAATAGAATACCAGAAAAGATTCAAATTCTGTCAGTTAATAAATTATTATCACGCGGAGGATTTTTTATAATTATTATAATTTTTAGCCCAAGATCAATATGTATTCTCGTCAAGCTCGCAAGAATCCTACTTTAACAAACCCAGATACAGAGGGTTATTTTTAAAAAACAGCAAGCTCTTAAATATAGATAGCTCAAATTATAAACAACATTTGCTCTACGACTTTTGCAATAACTCAATAAATAATTTTAAATGATTTTTTATGTTTTTACTGGTGGTAACATGTTTTTTTATGATATAGGGGGTGAACTAGCAGTCGAAGCCATTTTCATGACTACCGACGCTCATAGACATCCGCACAGTGGCTATGCAGATGCGCTGCCCTCAGTTTCTCCTCCCACCTCCATGGACCACCGGCTATTTACGCCTCATGCAAGCGAGAGGTACCTTTCCGGTCGTGCCGGCCCGATTCGCCCACCTCTTACTATGTAAGTCTATGTTTCATTCATATGAAACCGGACTTAACTACTCGACACTCGCCCGCGCTGCGATATTGTTGACTTTATCTTGTGTAATTGTACGACGCACTTATAACGCTTGGGCGAAAATAATTCATATTTAGTTTTGTATGAAAACAAAATACGAATTAGGTAAGTTGTAGAACAAATATTCTTGTGCTGATATTTATATGGTAGCTAGTAGTAGTAGTAGTAGTAGTATCTATATCTGAGAGCTTTCTGGTGGTTTAATAATAATTCTGTATATAAATCCATACTAATATAATAAATGCGAAAGTGTGTTTGATTATTTGTTTGCCTTTTTTCACATCAAATCGGATCGACGGATCGATGTGATATTTAGTATTATATTGTTAAATAAAGGGCTGAAGAGTCCTATCGGCTCCTTTTTATCGCGAAAAACCACGCGAGTGAAGCCGCGGGTAACAGCTAGTCAGTGATCATATGGTTACTGTAGGAGCGAGTGGGCGGCGCGAAGCTGCTACAGCGCGTGGCGGGCGTGCGGCCGGCGGTGCTGTGGACCACGGCGCTGCTGTGGGACGCCTTCTGGCTGCTGCTCGTGTACATCGGCATCGTGGCCACACTCGCCTTCTACCAGGAGAACACGCTCAGCTCGGTGCATGACCTAGGTTATAAACTGTTATTAGCAAGAATTATGTAAAGAGAAAGAGAGAGATAGATAGAGAAAGAGAGATAACTATAGTTCTGTTATTATGTCGGCTGCAGATTCAGTCGTAAAACGAGCGAGCGGTGGCGCGAGTGTTTCGCTCCGTTTCCCACTTATGCACGCCTTATGGACAGGAGCAGTATTAAGTATATTAATGCCGCTAAGTATTATCGATAGTGATGTTTATAGGTGGCTGTCATTAAAGTATACGAGTTTCTAATTCGGAACTCGAATAATTCAATACTTATAAAGTTTATTTGTAAAGAAAGTAATTAAAAGACAATTACATTACATTATTATGTATTTTATTATAGACGTGTCTTTGTTGATTCGTAAGGTTTTATCGATGATTTTCTTGCGCTCGAGCGGCTAATGCACAACGGTAACCTGATAATGATTTATGGCCCCATCAGCAGGGCATAATAACAGAACTATAGTTTAGGCAACCAGTCAACCTCCCAATTGGTTAGTTGGTTAGAGAACTTGTTGTCTAATTCGGATTGGTGGACTGGTTGCCTAAAAGGTTTGCTGATTAGTTAATCGACTGATTGATGGACGGGTCGGTTGACTTGTTTTCGGCAAATCCGTTAATAGGTCGACTGCTTAGTCAACTGGGTGTGGACTGGTTGGACGTCTTGTTTGGTGAACTCTTTGAACATCTGGTTGGTTAGCCGATTGGATATGTCGGATTGATGAACTGCTTGGTCTGCAGGCTGATCTACTGCTTCGACGACTGGTTGGACAACTTGTTGGGCGACTAGTTGAACGACTGATTAGTTGACGGTTTAACTTCTTGGTGGATTTGGTCGACGGGTGACAGGAGTGGTCACAATGAAATGATAAATATAAATAGCATATTTAAATACACCGAATAAAATACTATTAAATTGTGTACAATAAAAACACCGCTCTATCCACGATACAGTCATTATTCCTTTTTATGGTTCATTATGTGCTTTTTACGGTATAATTTGTAATTTTACGTTATGAATGCGGTACAATTTGTAATTTTACAGAATATTTACGGTATAATTTGTAATATACAGGCAGGGTGATGTTGGTGCTGATACTGTTCTCGTTGGCCATGATACCTCTCCACTACCTCGCCTCCTTCTACTTCGAGGCGGCCGCGACGGGCTTCTCGAAAATGTGTTTTATAAATATATTTAGCGGTAAGTTCTTTATACGTAAGCTATCCCGAATGAAGGCATTTTGATGGTTTTCGTAACTTTTACAATATATTTTTCTTGAAAAGTAAATGTTTCACAAATCTTAATTAAAAAATCATGAACCAATGGGATGAAGCCTGAGGTTTTATTTCGTTAGTCGTTGACCAACTCTCCAAAATCAAGGAGTTTAATGGCTGGTGTATAGCAAGTGTGGTGAGCGCACCACGGACTACTGAAAACGGTTGTGTTGTCATACGGGTACGCATTATGTAAATATTAATTTCGCCCTTGTTGTGTACACTTACTACCAATGAAAATGAACGATAAATTTGAAAGTCTTTAAGACATTGTGTCATTCTGTATCTCAATATTGAACACACATTTTGAGAGATTATGACGGACTTACGATTGAGTGATATAAATTAACAAACCTTGTTTATACGGCTTCTAGTTCCGTACCTAATCTCTATATATTATGTATATTTTCAATGATTGAAAACAGGACAAATAGTATTGTGGTCATATCAACAATCTTAACACCCAATTTGTACATGGTGTGTTGTTGTTATCTATATAATTACTGCCAACATTAATGCTAAATATGCAATGGGATGCTTTGCTAGTAAAATTTATTTGCGTTTCAGGTTGCATGCCGTTTTTGATAACTGAAGTACTGAGATTGCCCGCAGTGGGAAATCCATTCTATGCGCACATCTTTGACTGGGTCTTCTCACCTCTTCCCATTTACTGTCTCAGCAGAAGTTTTAGGTAACGGATTTAAATTGTACTTTGTTTTGTATTAAATGGTTTTCGTATAAAATTTTGTTTGTATAACAATGCCACATAACTTTATGTGCTATGGAATTTGCATTTTAGTTTCACAACGACTCGTTTTAGAAATATGGAAAACAGGAACTTTTTAGTTAATTATGAGCTAAGTAATCAAAAAAAATACTCTGTTTTCAAAAAACAATTTAGGTTGTATTTTTTCATAAATTTTCTGTAAACAGATATACTGATCATTATTGGCCCTAGGCAACTACGGATATATATATTATGTAGATGGTACCAGTAGATTCCAAAAATATTATTCTATTTTTCTCTTTAAACCTACCTGTATAGTAAGAGGTAGTGCCACGCTGAATGCATGCATGTAAACGATTTGGACCGGCACGACCGGGAGATACCTCTCGCTTACATAATACCGGGTAAAGTGCCAGCTGTGCTGTTGCGTTTCGTGCGGGGTGAAAAAAGCCGGTGTCCCTTGGAGGGGGAAGGAGGGCAACGCATCTTTAAAACCTCTACGGTCTATGGGCGTCGGTAGTTATGAAAATGGCTCCGATTTCCCCTTTGCCTCCTTAATACATTTAAAAAAAAACAATACCGTTCCAGGGACATGAGTATGTCGTCGTTCTCTATGCTGGCGTGCGACGCGCTGTGCACGCAGTTCACGGTCGCAAACTGCACGCGCCACACGCTCTGCGACAAGTTCAACCTGACCGTGTGTTGTAGTACGTGAGTCCTTTACCGCAACTACTCACCGGCGAAGTTACATTATAACTTCATATTTAGCTAAGGCTTTAAAGCCTGGGTTCCTAACCTGCGGGTAATTACCCCTGCAGGGGTACTTCAGCTATTTCACGGGTGTTACATGGCGCCACAGTTCTTTTGGTAACATTTTGAAAGCGTGGTAAATCAGTTACCCACATTGATTACAGATTGACAATATTGAAAAGGTTAGAAACCACTGCTTTAAAGCATATTAAAAATATTTTATACACATGTAACTACTGTTACAGTTAAAGAACTGTCGTAGAAACAAAGTTGCGCTATCACCTATCCATGTCTTCATCATCATCATTATCAGGCTAAAGACGTCCACTGCAGGACATAGGCCTCCCCTAGTGATCGTTCACAGTCACGATCACAATCCATATCATAAGATATTTAAATATATTTTTTGTTGTGTGTGTATGTTTTTTTCCAAATTAAAATGGAGGGCAACGCATCTGTATAGCCTATGTACGAATGTCTATGAGCATCGGTAGTTATAAAATTGCTCCGACTGCTCGTTTGTCCCGTAATACTATTTAAATTTAAAAAAAAAGGGGGATGTGGCTGTGTTATGGACATATATAGCTACAACACGAAACTGTATTGCCCGATTTTGTCATCCTTCGTTTTTTTGGATTGCGTCCCTATAGAAGTAATCTTAAAGACGTTATTCACGTCAAAAAAATTAACTTATCCCTTCTAAATAGCTTAATTTTTAAACAAAACGTAATTTGTTTTTAGTCGACGACGATCCGTACTTCCAGTGGAGTGAGCCGGGCATCGGACGGTACTTGTTCATGATGACACTCGTGGGCGTCGTCGCCTTCACCGTGCTGCTGTTGAAGGAATACGAGGTTTTCGACAAGGTTGGTAAAAATGCTTCATTTTCGAAACCTAATTTATACAACGGATATTTTTTTTTTGTGGTATAGGGGGGCAAACGAACAGTCGGAGCCATATTCATGACTACCAACTCCCATAGACATCCGCATAGAGGCTATAAAAATGCATTGCCCTCTTTTCTCCTTTTTTTTATGGTATAAGGGGGCAAACGAGCAGTTGTAGCCATTTTCATGACTACCGACGCCCATAGACATCTGCATAGAGACTATACAGATGCACTGCCCCCCTTTCTCCTCCCACCTCCATGGGCCACCGGCTACTTACACACCGCACGAAACGCGACAGCACGGCTGTCAAGTACCTCCCAGGTCGTGCCGGCTCAATTAAGCTGCATGCAAGCATTCAGTGTGGCACTATCTCTTATTATATGCGAAGAGAAACCCAATACAGCTTCATCAGATTGCTGTGGACGCTCGGCGGGCGACGAGACTAGGTTTGGCGTCGAAAGTGGCACCGAATTAAGTAAATTGTTATCCATGAGCACTGAACTAATGAATACTATTTACCATTAAAGTTATCATTAAAAAAGGTTTCATAATCTGTTAGTTGATTAAACGCTATGGCGCTCTCTCGTGGTCCTTTGTCCACCAGTAGTCGTCTTCTGGCTGCTAATGATGATAGAGCAGAAGTTCCCAATCTTTTTCAGCTCGCGGCGCAGTTCAAGTTTAGTATTTTGTCACGGCGCCCTAACCTAAATCTCGTATGTGTCATTTTGGTCGAAAAGGTTTTCGAAGCTATTTTCTTTACCGATGTAAGCGCCTAAAAAGATACTTGCGAATATATGTAGTCGACTCACGGCGCTCCTCTTTACTTTTTAGGGCGCCGCGGCGCACCCCTTGTGCTTTACGCAACCCTTGTGCTATACTCTCGAATGTACCTCCCTCACAGCTGATGTCGTCCCAGCGGCGCCAACCGCCCGAGCACGCCGACGAGGACGACGACGTTGCGGCCGAGAGACAGTTCGTGAGAGAGCTGCCTCGCGCCGAGCTGCCGCGCTACAGTCTCATCGCCACCGACCTCTCCAAGTACTACGGAAGCTTCCTGGCTGTCGACAGACTTAGCTTCGGTACGTCATATTCAGTTATATCGAAATATTTGTATGGCAACAGAATATTTACTAGCATCATGACCTCATTGACCACGGGGCTATGCTCAGGTTTCACTTCTAAAGTACTGGCGCTATGCTCCTCTCATCACGTGACGTAAAAAGTGGGATATAACCAGCTAGTTACAGCCAATTGAACGAACACAAAACATTGTCAATTTATATAAATACACTTTCAATTGTATAATTTGTGGTCTGTGGCACGTCCTCGCAGAGGACATCACAGATTTGACAAGTTTAATAATTGTATAGTTTATACACATTGTATACTTTAATTGTAGTATAGGTAGTATAGTTTTTAGACAGGTACGGGTGTATATCCTATAGATGTGAGAGTTATATAGGGTTAATTGCAAAAGAGCAGCAAGCTCTTAGGTATAAATAAATAATGTCCTCCTAGCCGATTTCGGCTACAGCGGCCGTCTAATATAGACGAGCCATCTGTGCAGGACATATTGTCATATATATTTTTGACGTGTACACTAAAACCTCCATATATTAGACCCTTCCACTTACGAAGAGGGCAATGGGAACGGATGCGACATCCACCGCTCTGGGTCTCCCGCCACACACACAGTAATAAATAAATGTCAATTTATTTCCGACCATCATTAATCCATATAGGGGTTAATAACAGTCATAACTTTATAATTTGTGTGCGTATCTGTGTGTAGCGGTGCGCGCAGGCGAGTGCTTTGGTCTGCTGGGTATCAACGGCGCGGGCAAGACTAGCACGTTCCGCATGCTGACGGGCGACTCGCGGCCGAGCTCGGGCACCGCGTGCGTGCACGGATACTGTGTGGACTCGCAGCTGCAGCAGGTGCATCGACTCATAGGTGAGATGTGCCTCTCACTACTGCGTGTCTAGTGTCGAGACGAGCACGTTCCACATGCTGGCGAGCGTCGCGTGCGTGCATGGACACTGTGTGGACTCGCAGCTGCAGCAGGTGCATCGACTCATAGGTGATATATGCCTTTCACTACTGCGTGTCTAGCGCCGAGACGAGCACGTTCCGCATGCTTAAGTGACACGTGCGGTCGTCACGTGCGTGCACGGACACTGTGGACTCACAGCTGCAGCAAATGCTTCGACTGATCTGTGAGACACTTACTAATGTATTCCTGGCGAAATTGGCTGCATCATACTGCCAAAAATTATCGGTTATGCTGTAACGTATTATGCAGTTAGCGATATTCAAATCGGTGTGGGGAACACAGGACGTTGCCGTACTTAGCAATGCTACATTGCTATATCAAAATTGCGACGTTACAAAACGTATGCCGTATACAATACAAATATTTTTTGTGTACAGGCTACTGTCCGCAGTTCGACGCGCTGCTTGAGAACCTGACTGCGCGCGAGACGCTGAGGATATTCTGCCTGCTGCGCGGTATACCGCAGAGCGTGGGCTCCGCGCGGGGCGTGCAGCTCGCAGAGATGCTGGGCTTCACGAGGCATTACGACAAGAAAGTATGTCTATGTCTGTTATATGTCTATCCATACTTCCATACTAATATTATAAATGCAAGTGTGTTCATTTGTCCTTCTTTCACATCAAATCGAAGTTTATAAAACGAACTTTCTTTAGTTCTGTATTATTATTTGCAGTAAGCATCTATCTACTGTACACTAATTACATACATTTTATTTTTTACTAATAGGTACATGAATGCAGTGGTGGGACGAAGAGAAAAATTAGTACAGCGCTGGCTCTGCTTGGAGACTCACCGCTAATTTACTTAGATGAGCCGACCACAGGTAGAGTATTGTTCTTTCATACTAATAAGTATGTAAAGTACAAGTGGTGAAGGCCCTCAAATGGTTTGGGGTTAACTAAAACTGCTCGTTTGCCCCCTTATACCATAGAAAAAAAAAACTAACTAAAATTTCTATTAAAGTGAACTTCAAGAAGAGAGCAACTGAATAAGATATGGCAAACATAAAATTTATTCAAAATTAAAAACAAAACAATATAAATATTTGTAACAAAACTCAATATCTTATTGTTTCTACTGAGCCTTTATCGATTTAATTTTTTTTGTGTGATGTGTTGGCGGCCCTTAGGCAACTGCCTATGTTGCCTATGCTTAAATCCGGCACTGCCACGGGGTTAACAGGATCAGGTTTCACTTCTAAAGTACTGACGGTATGTTCTTCTCATCATGTGATTTATGAACGGGGCTAAAGCGACACAAAAATTGGACATATCCAGCTAGTTATGAGAGCTTCAACCAATGGAAGGAGTACAAAAAATTTACAATTTAGATAAAAACACATTTAATTGTATAATATATAATAAAAGATAAGGGCATATAACCTATATATGTAAAGGTTATTTTTAAAAGACCAGCACGCTCTAAGTTGTATAGCATCTTTAACAACAACATTTGTTCTACGACTGTTCATAATTCTCTATTTTATTTTTCATGCAAAAATAAATATGAACATTTTTTTTCGCCCGGGTGTTATAAATGCGTCATATAATTATGTAAGAGTGTCAACAAACCCATGTAGCGTGCTGCCGTGAAACGCGAGGGGTGTGGGGGGAGGGGCTACCAACTGTCACCACAGTACATTAAAATACTTGAAGAATCATTTATTTATTGAATTGTCAAAAGTCGTACAAAAAATGTAAAAAGTGCTAGTTTATATATTATCTAAGAGCTGGTGTTTTATAAAATATAACCCTGTATAGTAAAGAAATATAAGAAGATCGGTGTGTGTGCAGGCATGGACCCGGCGTCGAAGCGGCTCGTGTGGGCAAGCGTGTCGCGCGCCGTGCGAGCGGGACGCAGCGTGGTGCTGACGTCACACAGCATGGAGGAGTGCGAGGCGCTGTGCTCGCGACTCACCATCATGGTCAACGGACAGTTCAGCTGCCTCGGGCCCCCGCAGCATCTCAAGAATAAATTCTCGCAAGGTACACCTATCACTTGGCCTCGGAACTAGGTTTTATTGCCAAATGTATGACTTTGTTTATATTTTTATGGTTCTTATTATGCCGTCGTCCTTGCCCTATTTCGCTATGGTGACCCGTCTCTATAGGGATGAGCACAGAACATTATAATCCACAAGTATTTGCGCAAACACAAATTCACTCTTTATTCCCTCATTCTCCTATTCTGATGGGACGGCAGACCGACACTACCGGAGATAAATTAGGCAGTACTTGATAGTTTAGATGCGATTTGATCGGTTCAATGAATTTACCGTGAATATAAGTTTGCTGTACAAATCGGTGCAGGACATTTTGATGACAATGTACATTAATTGTTTCAGGGTATACGCTTATAGTGAAGTGTAAAGGTGGAGTTGACAAGGATGGCAAAATAAATCAATATATCATGGAACAATTTAACGATGTTAAACTTATGTAAGTCGTATTATATTATTATGAATATAATGTTTCTTAATTTATTCTTCTGCCCCCCTAAAAGGCAGCCTGCGAAATCCACACCAGAATTTATTTTTATAGCATAGATGGGCAAACGAGCATTAAGAGACCGGTAGACTGTATGTGCCTTTGCTTGTAAATTAAATTTGATTAACAAATAATTATACATAAATAATATTCAAAAATTGCATTTATTTTCAGTGAAACCTACCTCGGTATAAGCACGTACTACATAGTAGACACGCAACTGCCGTGGTGGAAGCTGTTCCATCTCATGGAGGAGGCGCGCCGGCTGTACCCTGTGGAGGACTACTCCGTGTCGCAGACCTCGCTCGAGCAGGTGTTCCTGCGCTTCACACGCCTCCAGGGCAATGCGGAGTAACGCAGCAGTGGCGCCTTCGCTATATAAGTAGAGGCAGCAATGGCGCCCTCGCCATATAGGTAGAGACAGCAGTGGCGCCCTCGCCGCTCGACACATTATATTGGTAGAGGCAGCTGTGGTGCTGTGGCTAATCGACACTTTATATAGGAAGAGACAGCAGTGGTGCCCTCGCTGGTCGACACGTTATATAGGTAGAGGCAGCGGTGGTGCCGTGGCTGATCGACACCTTATATAGGAAGAGGCAGCAGTGGCGCCCTCACTGGTCGACACGTTATATAGATAGAGGCAGCAGTGGCGCCCCCTTGCTGGTCCACATATTATATAGACAGAGGCAACAGTGGCGTACTGCAAGGCTGCCTGGGAATATTTTAACCTGAAGACGTGAAGAACTGACTGTTCTTCTTACTGAGCTACGTGTATTGTATTTACGAAGTATTTTCATTACATCGTAAGGATATGCTTATTAACACAATATAGGTTCCTACATTTATTATGAGTACAATATCTTGAATCACTATACAGCTGTATATACTTTGTCGTTTAAAAACCAAGTGTTCATAAATTTTGTGACGGTTCTCAGTGGTATAAGAACCGAAAACCCACTTAGACTTCACAGCTATTACGATCGTAACCGACAACAAAAGTAGTCCAGGGCGAAAAAAACACCAGGACACCAAGAAACAAAATTTAGTACCGGAATGAATTTCATTCTATTCCAAAATATATTAAAATATGTATATTCATAATAAATTATGTGATTGTCACAAACGGCCAGCAAGAAACTGATAAACGAATATAAAGGATAAACATCTTTAAGGGTTTCACAGGTTCTATTAAAGTACAGATTAGCCTATTACGATCTTAATTGGCAAATGAAGTACAAATTTCTCAGATTTCGGTTTGAAGTAATTATTATGAAGCATAACTATAAGTTTTTTTTCACTTCAATTTACCTGTGTAGCCGATCCTTAATATTCGCGTATCGAGGAGAATCTTTCAGCTGTTGACTAACGGCTGTTTTCAATACTTTATGAACGGATTTAGTTACTGGAGAAAGAATTTTGATCATATTTCATATGTAAATTATATTAAAATTCTAATTCCCATAACCAAATCCATATATAGATATCTACCTTATTATTGAAAACGGCGTTAAGCGTTGTTAAAGATTCTGCGAAGTCGACTATTTTTATGTAGTTCTGTGTTTAGATATAAGTGTATACAGGAACGTTCATATTTTCTACGTGTTATACTGATGCTAATATTTCTATAGCCATTTACTTAAATCTCATTCAAAACGGGTTATAAAGAAATTTACTAGGTGTTAAGATGTATTGATGTGATGTTATTAGTACTTACCGCTCCTAGCACATGTGTGTTCAGTAACTTTGTATGTGTATTGTGCGTCCGAGAGTTGAGGCAATTCAAATCTACCCTTGTATCTATATGTACATATACACATACCCCAAATTCACTCATTAATTATATACAGATAACTTAAACGGATTCTATGAAAGGCCTTTGAACACTCAGAGCCGTTTTACAGTTGTTCGTAAGATCTAGTTAGAAGTTTATAAGAAACATTTATGGGTAGTTAGGTGTTAAGTATTAAATACCTATTCAACACTTTAATAGTAACCTAAGAAACGAAACCCTAAGAAATCAGGAGGAATTTAAGTGTTTGCTACCACAATAGAATCTATTTTAAGTTATCTATAATTCATTATTCAATAATTTTTAAATGTATGTAGGTCTATCCGAAAATTTTAATTTCGGATAATAATTTTCTCCAATCTTCTCTTGTAACTTATATGTGGTGCTAAAATAGTAAAGTTTTAAAAGGTACCTCTAACATGTCACTTTTAAGTACTTAATGGTTTATGAAACTCCTGCCGAAGTTTTTTTCGGAAAATGATAATCTCGCATCTCTGGTGCTTGTATTTTCTTTATAAATATATTTATATTTCTATATATATTATACTGTTAGTGCTTCGATAGCTGTTCGGTTATATAAATAAGGCGACTGGTTCTTGATTTGACAAATAGGTTTATTAGTGATTTCACATTATAAATTATGTACATTGTG
>LUGF01058430.1:55091-72171 GCA_001625245.1 Calycopis cecrops | reverse complement strand
TGCATGTGCGTCGGACAAGCCGGTCCGCATAAAACGAGATCGAGGCGCAGTGAGCTCGGTTCCTCTCGCCCCGCGCCCCGCACCGACGTGAAGATATGCTCGAACAATACACATCTGGTGCTGACTCATAAATTTTGTGAAAATAGATTTTTAAAGATCTCTAACATGTAAATTTAAAGTACTTAACGGTCTATTAATAAGTTTAACGGATGTTAACAGTTTATTTAAGTACTATATAATCCCGATGTTTCATATTATAATGTGTTACATTCGCATTACTTTAATGGCCTTACGTATTTTTTATTTTATTTGTATTTATATGTATATTTATCATTACGCGCAGAATACTTAATATTTGTTTGAACTAGTCAGAGTAGTTAATTTGGTTTTCATTAGTACATTTGATAATTCTAATAGTAAGTCTTGACAAATATGGCACTGCATACTCTGTTTACAGTAAAATCAGAAAAATCTTATTAAGATCGACCACACTGTCTTCATATATGTTCGAACCATGACGGTTCCACTTATTGCATTTGCACTTTTTAAGCCCTTAATTGATAAAATTGACGGGACTGAAGAAAATCTGTAAGGACAAGGTAGGGATTTTTGTGCCTTTTGATGATGAATTGGTAGACCTCTAGTGTAAAAAATTACATTGTAAAAAAACGAAATTTATTGATAAAAAGCTTGTGGCTTATCGTATGACTGTTACAGTCCGGTCGCAGAGCAGAAAGGATTTCGTGCAATGATCTTTTAAAGCATGCAATGCCTACCTATAATTATTGTTTAGTAAAAGTGTCATTGACTTTGTGCGAGCGAGACGCGATATATTTGCTCGGTATCAAAAGGGACTGGCAATGATAGGTACGATATTGTTTCTGCACTGCGTCCGAACTTTAATCCTTCAACAAGATTCGTATCCAATTTAAGCAGAACACGAGTAGTCTGCAATTAAATATGGCTATGTTCACCAGCCGACGTGGGTAGGCTGATGATGATGAACTTTATCATCATGTATCTTTGACCTCGATACCTTGTTGAGAAAACAATGCAGTTACCGATTTATTTTTTGAACTTTAATAAAATCTTAACTTTTACAATTGTTGAAATCTTTGTCAATTTCGTTTTGCAATAAATTTCCTCAACTCTCAACGGTGCCCCGTAGTCCTTAGACATGTGTAATATTGTTACTTGTAATATATTCGCAACTGGTGTTAAAAGAATATTCTAGTTGTGTACTTTATGAATATTTTTCTCTAGTTATTTCGATGTGAAATATGAGCAGGTTACGTCCTCCATTATGTGCTCGATCAACTTCAATATGTCTTATTTCTTAGCCGTGATAGAACTATTTACTATTAAGTGACTGATATTTTTCGGTGAGTGACATAAATGTATCCTGTAAATTGGTTGGTACCTTATTAAGCCAGCCGATATATTTCTTAATAGTATATGTTTAGCACGTTTAAATTTTTTGTCCTGGCCATTTTATCAATTTTATTGCGTGTAAAGCAATCTTTTTTGATTTAAACTATATTTGAAATAATTACGCATCCTGAGTAATGTACTTAAAATTGTTTAAAAGAAAGGTTGGTGTGTTAATAATTGTTTTTCTCTCTGCCACCGTCAGCCATTGCGCTTAAATATTTAAACTAAGAATTTATTTAAAAACAAGATGGCTGCCGTATTTTTGTTTTCATTTAATTTTTAATCGTATCTCACGGCTATGACTTTAAACTTATAACGCTTTTCTCTAGATTTTGAATCATAAATAAGGAATATGTTATTGTCTTAAACTACCGAATAAATAAAGTAAGTAATCCTCAAACTCATGAAGACTTATGTACCCGCCCACTCTGTGTGTCCTTATGTCCCATTGACAGGACAATAATGGTGTGTTTTTAAAATGACTCGATGTATTTGAAACAAATTAAACATATGTATTTCTTATTTCATTAATATATAACTATAAGTAGAAATTGTTATTTTAGACTAGTTGTATGTGATAATTGAGTTACAGTATTTTTGTGATGGCAACATATTATATATGCCAAAGTATTTTATGTGTGTGCGCTAAAGTCTAAATTATGCCGCTTCATTACATTAATTTCAGTGTTTGCCATTAACAAGTAATAATAATTAATATAAGTATTACCTATTACCTACTTAAATGATTTTTGTGATACACTTTGTGATACAAAAATTTAGTTTAATCTCATGATTTTAAAATGGCTGTCGAATATTTCCACTTATGTTCATCGTATTTAAGATTGTCTCATCATTGCAAGATGCTTATATTCATAATAATTTTCATGATTAGCAAATTTCTTTAGAAAAAAAATCACAACTTTGAGAAAACCTGTTTCACTGCCATGTATTGGTGAACGATAATTCTGATGAATTATATTTAATGGTGACAATCCTATTAATATTATAAATGCGAAAGTTTTTATATTTGTTTGTTACTCATTCACGCAAAAAGTACTGAACCGATTTTCATGAAATTTAGCACACACATAGAGAGTAACTTGGATTAACACACATTAGTTTTTATCCCGAAAAAATGTTCCTATGGAATGCCATGGGATGATTTTCTATCTTCCACAGGATCGAAATTTACGCGGGTATAGGATATTTAACAAAGAATGTCACCAATGCGTTACAGTGGAATATAATATATATATATGTCACCGTAAGATTGTAAAAACCGTAAGATTACAAAATAACTCGGAAAATTGTAAACTGTAAATTTTACAGTTTGCTCCGGGAACATCATAAACTAACGAAAAATAATGTGTTAAATTGTAAATGATTTGTACAGTTCACAATTTTCCGATAGTTTACAATCTTCCGAGTTATTTTGTAATCTTACGGTTTTTACAATCTTACGGTGACATATACAATATATACTTATTTAGAAAATGTAATATCAATTATTTTTTATATTTGAAATCAGAAGATTTGCCTCCTCTAAATTATATATTTTTGATATTGAGATGACTTAAAATCGTGAAGCCAGCTTTATCTAGAAAAACTTTATTTTAATGTATAAGTACATGTCGTCGTACGTACGTTAAAACTTGCGTAAAACGCATAAGCTCCCTCTATAGGTGGCGCCACTACGTACATTTTTCAACGTGTTTACGTGTATGTACATTGTTAAACATTTATTTAATTAGTTATTATTTATTAATAGTACAAATTTATATGTTGAGGTGGTCAGGCTGAATAGTTACAAACCAGTTTATTTTTTTAATTATATACAATGTAAAATTATTTTTTTTGTCTAATGATTTGGCTTTGAAATCTATTACTAAAATGTATACTTACGCTGAGGGTTTTTTGCTATGTCAATGGGAAAATGTCGATGTTGCTATGTCAAAGTGTATTTTAAATTAAAATTTTTAAACCTTTTTCTATTTTGTTTTTCTTCTGGTTCCTTTCTCGTTTGAGGTTCTACAATAAATTATTGTTCTAGAAAGTGGAAAGTAATTTATATAGAATTGTAAACCAACAAAAACTGGTATTTTAAATAACAAAATATAAAAAAGTTAAAATTAAAATATATTTCATTGTATAATATTTATATTATGTACATTATACCTACTTTTTAACGTTTCATTATTAACGTAATACGAATACAAAATATAAATGGCAGCTAGACTGATTTTATAAAAATAAAACCTCTCTCACACACGATCACACATACAATAAATACTTATATGACTACTAGTCATGGAGGATATGTTTAATTTATCGGAATTTCACTCAATACAATAAAAATAATATTTTATTATTTATGTAAACAAGACGTTTCGTCTTTATATGAATCCTTAACACACAAGATGTACAGTTTCATGAAAAAAGAACATCAAGTAATTTTGAATTAAATAGCCTCGTTTTGTATAAAAATATTTTAATAGCAATACCAATTCCATTCAGACATTGCCATTGTTCATACAGAATAGTTACAAATCTAACACTTAATATGGCAATACTCAAAAGAAAATGTATTTTTGAACAAGAGAAGAAATGAAACGGCGAATAAGTTAGTAATTTTACGTATTTGAGTTTAGTATTTTGTGTGAAGTCTCATTTTTGGCGATATTTTTCTATATCCGTATACAATATATCACGGACGCCATAAGTATTACCTTCCAAGGTATACTTTACCAAAGCTCACACTTGCCTTATTACTTCGCATAAGAAGAGGAGACAAATAGGTAATTATTTATCAATTAATATCAAGCACGATAAACATATTATGCTTGATGCAACCGTCCAATTACTATGATCAATAATACAAGTTGGTCATCGACTTCATTTGTACAACAGTGGTAGGTATATCCAGTCACCATGACCGGAACATTAATTATTATTATATTTTTGTCCTTTGTTGCATGTTTTATACAGGCCTATGTTACTTAAAATTGGATATACATGACGAATAAGATTATTATTATTTATCTACTAATATATATGACATGATAGGTTTATCTTTTCTGTTCCACATTTATTGGTAGTCATTAGACTGTTAATGTAATATGGTGGTCCCAAGAATATCGCAGATAATGAAATACATAACAACTATAAACTCTTAGGCATAAAAAAGTAATATATTATGAAATGGATACCTATCCAATTTACATATTATGTAGGTAAGAATAACCCTAAAAATAATAATCCATATAACTAATTTTCCTACTTGTGTTTTATGGTTTATGACGAAAAAATGTATGTGCATCACTCGCAAGTTCGCGATCTCTGTCATTTATATATCTTAGTTAGTTTCTGGTATTTTGTGAACTGCAAGAAGACTTGTTCGAGGGTCGTCTGCTGTATGCTGTAGTCTTCCAAGTCTAGCTCGCGCTTGGCTCGCTCCATGATGCCGAACATTTTGGACCAAGGCATGCTGCGGTCCGCAAGGTAGAATGTCAATAGACCGTCGTACTCCTCCCTAAAACATTCAATACATTGAACAATGTGTTGTGTTATAAAGACTTCTTTGTCGGTAATACAAGCGTTTTGGTGGAGGAAAACGTGGCCACTTGAAAATATGCTAACTTGTAGTTAAATTATTTTTATGCGAAAAATCAATATAGATATTATAATATATAGATTAAGAGAATCCGCGTAGCACACACAACTGGGTATTCGTAGCACAGCTACACGATGCTACGGGCTTGCTTTTAAATCTTACTATATGTTAATTGTTTGTTAAGTTTTCATCTTTGTCAGCACTTCGACTTCTATCAGTAGTTCCTTTAACTGCCGGTATTTGAAATGGAAACTTTTTTGCGATGTTAGGCAGGAATCAACATTCAGCTATAGCAAACATGCCATACGTAGCACTACTTTCCGGTTCTACACCTATCATTTTAAAATAGTGTTACATACAATCATCATCATTTGAAGATATAGTAGGTACTTGAATAATTTAATGTTGTTTGCAGTAACTTTAAAATAGTTGTTAAAATGGTTTAATAGGGAACAAGCTTCTAGACTGCCACGCTAACAGGCTATTTGACACTATCAAAAATTTACTATGAATTATAGTCATCATATTAAATAAGGTAATAAATAAACCGTACACAAGTCTATTTTATTTATAAAAATGCATATTTATTGTAAAATTTGCGAAATAAAGTAGCAATTATTTGTCAACGTCAAAAACGTGTTGTGATCGCTTGAAACTCAGATGACGTCACTGGCAAGTAAACTCTAGCCGAACTGCCTAGTTACACTTTTGGCACTTGCGTTTGACGTCAATCTAATCATGTTACGCCGCCATGATAGTTTGCACTGTTTTAGGCGCGAGTGTAATAACTCAAACTTTAACATTATTTTTTGTTGTTAATACTGCTTATTTTCTGGAAATATTTATGTAACGTGTTTGACAAGTCATAAAGTATGAAATAAAAAAAATCGAAAAATTGTCAAATACCCTATTAGTGGCTGAAATGTGAACCTTGTGCTAGCAAATTAGATGGTAGGTACTTCGTACATGTCATTGTCATTGTGTTTTGCTAGCACTTAATTACTAAAATTATCACAAGGGCGATTTAGATTCGGCGAAAGTGCTACCTCTGTTTCGTCCACGGTCCCTATAGTGCATTTCAATCACCATATTCATAACTATTATATTATGACAATTTGTAGATATTTATTAATTATTCAAAAAGAAAAATATCTAATTACTTACATTAACTTAGGGTCAGTATAATTATTACTGACGTAGCGCTTAACCGCGTCACCTCTACCTCTGTCCAGTGTAGAGTTCTTTAATTTTATTGTCAAAGTAAATCCTGAAATAAAAAATACCCCATTTAACACCATGATTTACGTGGTTGAAATAAAAAATGCTTATAACAAAATGTTTGGATACGTGGTTAAAATTTATGTATCTATTTTAAATACAACTTCTCTTCATAAGGTTCTCTTTCCATCATAACCTTCATAACCTTCTCTTGTCATTTAAATTTTCAACTTAAAATTGCTTATTAATGCTAATCGATTCTAAAGTAGGTATGTGACGGTCTTTGTCAATTCCCCCTTTGATCCACCTTGCTACAACATACCAATTTGACACTTTACTCAAACATCCTTCCCAGCTTAAACTATATTTTTAAGTAGGTGAGTAGGTACCAAAATTCAAGTACCTTGTGAGAATTTGTTCTTAAGATGCTGAGGCGAGCCGAGGCAACTGAACCGTCCATTGACCATGATAGTGAGTCGCGAGCACAGCGCCTCGCACTCCTCCATGCTGTGTGACGTCAGCACGACGCTGCGTCCCGCCCGCCGCGCGCTGCGCATGGCCCGCCACACGTGCCGCTTGGCCGCCGGGTCCACGCCCGTGGTGGGCTCGTCGACGAATACTAGCTTCGTGCTGCCTAGTAATGACACGGCTGTGCTCAGCTTCCGCTTGTTGCCGCCTGAATACTGATCTACCTGTAATATACAATTGATTTTAAAATAACAAAAAAATCTATTTTGAAATAAATTTTTAATCAACAGGAGGACGTCCACTGCTGGACATTTGCATCCCCATAGAGCACTACAGGTCCTGTTCACGAGCCACTTGCATCCAGCGGCTCCATGCCACCTTGACCAAGTCGTCAGTCCACCGGGTTGGAGCACTATAAGGGTTTCAAATAAAAGCACCTAACAGTTGTTTTGTCCTAATTATCTTGTCTAAACTTGTCTGCGTATGATTCCAAACACAGGATTATTCAATTTCCTCACTTTTTTTTACCAGTGTTAGAGATCGAGCAGTTGTTGTGTGTGTTAATGTTTGTTACCATACTGCTCCGATAAGGCTAGATCGATTCTCGTGAAATTTTGTGTAGGTCTGAGAATCGGTTAACATCTTTTTGTCATCTCGATATTTCGGGATCGAAACTTACGCAGGTGAAACCGCGGAGCTCAGCTAATATATTTATAAATTACCCTCTTGTCCAGATGTTTTGTGAAGCCCAGAGCATGAGCTAAGGTCTCGGCGCGGAGCGGGGAGTTCGCGTCTCGCAGGCCACGGAACCTGGAGAACAGATGTAGAGTCTCGCGCCCCGTCAGTTCGCCGAACACTGCGTCGAACTGAGGACAGTAGCCTGCCGAAAATATCTTAATTATGACCCGGTCGCAACATATGTATTGTGTACCGGCCTCGTGGTCTAGTGGTAAGCGTGTTCAACCACAGACGAGAAGTCCTGGGTTCGAATCCCGGGTCGGACCAAAAAATTGTTATTGGGATTTTTCAATTTCTAATAACAGTCCGGAGTCAGGAAGTTGGCGGTGATACACTCCCGTGCCTCGGAGAGCACGTTAAGCCGTCGGCCCTGCGCCTGATTTCTCACCGGTCGTGTCGGATTGCCGTCCCATCGGAATATGAGAATGAGGGAATAGAGAGTGCACTTGTGTCTGCGCGCACACTTGTGTACCTACTATAATATGTCCTGCGCATCTGGCACGTCTCCAGAGAGACGGCCGCCGTAGCCGAAATCGGCTAGGAGGATATTATTATTGTGTACCTCTCTGGAATACCATCCGCATCTTCCTTCCATAATAAGTACCTACTTAGATCTAGTATCAGCCGTTTCTAGGCTCCTGTATCAACACGCAGGTAAAATTAGTCTTACATTAGTTAGGTACATTAGTACCTATATGTTTTTTCACTGTCACCTGTCTATTTTTAACAGGCTATCTCTTGAATAAATACTGCATTATTCTAATAAATTGTTATAGTTCTTTTTTTTATAGTATAACAGGACAAACGAGCAGTCGGAGCCATTTTCATAACTACCGACGCCCATACACAAGCACATAGAGGTTACACAGATGCGTTATCCTTCTTCCTCGTCCCCCGCCCATAGGCCACCGGCTACCTGAACACCACACGCAACACACCAACACGGCTACTATTATTTTACGCCGGTATCGTGTAACTCTTGTAAAACATTGCATATCTTACCGATATTCTCGTGAACCTTGGTGATGTTCCGTCGTATGGAGTAGCCGCTCACGTAGGCGTCTCCGCTGGAGACGGTCTCGTCTCCCATCAACATCTTGAACGTCGTGGTCTTACCGGCCCCGTTCACGCCCAGCAGACCGAAGATCTCCGCTTGACCTACACCTGGAAATTAGATGATTTTTATATATCAAGGCGTCCTTGGTCTTAGTCCTTGGACGTCGTCCAGCTGATAATGATGATGATGATGACTCAGTCAAACCAAATACCCATATAAAATGTCAACCCAATCGGTCAAGCCGTTTAGAAGTTGAAATTCCGACAACGGCGCCACCTACCGGACCTAATTGTATTTTTTTACCATCCAGGTAACCATCGAAATACCCATATAAAATTAGCGAGGTAACGCCGTATAGCGAGGTAACGCCGCATGTTGTCTTATTTTTTCGTACATCCGACTCAATCGAATTATAAGACATTGTCACGTTAAAATAATTTTGAATTTAGTATTTAAAGATCCTTCTTTATGCGGCAATAATGAACCAAAGTTGGCAAAATATCATCACGTTGTCCCAAAAATAACGAAGCCTCACTACATTCTACCTTTACCTATAACTCTAATCCATTGAAGACTGCACATAGAAGGTCTTTAAAAGCACGGACCTTTTACCTAATATACCCCTCATCGTAATTTTGCTTTGTATCAGAGATATGGATGATGCAGCTAGTAGTTACCCCTAGTTTTATGATAAATTGTTATAATTATAAGTACTTACTGAATGATGTCTGGTCGACCGCTAGGTTCTTCCCGTAGTACTTGGTGAGGCCCTGGGCCAGCAGGAAGTGTTCCGGCGTGGCCGTGTTGACGCGCTGCACGTGGCGTATCTCGTCGGCCACGTCGGGGTCCAGAGAGTTGAGGTCTATAGGCGGCGCCTTCTTCTCACGGAAAATTAGCTAGAGAAATACCAGCTGTCTGAATATACAGTAAACGAAGAAGTACTAGTCAAAGGTTGCACCAGAAAAGTTCACGGTCAGCGCAGGGTCCAGATGCGGGGTTAGGGGACTGCAGATCCGGTAATAAGGCTTAAGGACCTTAAGATCATTTGGTCATTTTTGTATCGCGAAAAAGGTCCCCTCAACTGCAAGCTTTCAAAGTCCCGGGCCCCAACAGAGCTTAATCCGGCGCTGCTCGCAGTAACGCTAATTTGCTAACTTGCTATTTTTAAGTACCCAAGCTCAAGTTACTCAAAGTAAACTGATGACTTATGGAAACGACCTGATGTTTGGGCAAGGTTTTCTTGTCACTAATTCTTACGATAACCGGGCTAACTATCTACTCCATAAATAAAGGAAACTTAACTTCTTGCGAACTCTCTATGGAAGTTGCTTAATCTGGTGAAGATAGTTATACACCAATTTTTAATGTACCCTCTGAATCCAGTTGTACTCCAGCGTCATGAGAACGATCCAGAACACTAGACAGGAGACCAGCATGCAGACGATATACCGCAAACTCCCAGGGTCCTCCCATTCGAAGTATGGGTTTTCACGCACTGAAAACGTAAATATTATTTCATATTTGATTTTTGTGAAACATGTGCCAGCATAATTATGTAAAACTAGCTGCGCCCCGCGGTTTCACCCGCGTAATTTTCGATATCGTGGTAAATCATCCCATGGCATCCCATAGGAATATTTTTTAGGGATAGAAACTATCCTGTGTTAATCCAAATTACCCTATATGTGTGCTGTGCCAAATTTCATGAAAATCGGTTCAGCAGTTTTTGCGCGAAAGGGTTTAGGGCGCGTTCACATACAACGTCCGTTTTACTGGATCCGTTTTACTGGATCCGTTTTACTGGAGATAGTACTTATTCAGAGCGCATTCAAATGTAGGTACGTCCGTTCACATAAACGTATAATAAAAAATACTGGATCCAGTATACTGTATGTGTGAACTCGCTCATACAACTACATACGCTACCACAGATCCGGTAAAACGGATCCAGTAAAACGGATTGCTGCTTATTTTATCGGATTGGTATTTTTTACTGGATCCAGTATACTGGATTATGTGTGAACTCGCTCATACAACTACATACGATACCACAGATCCGGTAAAACGGATCCAGTAAATGTAAATGTAAATGTGAATGCGCCGTAACAAACAAACAAACTTACAAACTTTCGCATTTATAATATTAATAAGATTCATTCGTTTCAATAGTTTCATTACTTTCATTTGTTTAATTTCTTTCGTGAGTTTCACTCGTTTCATTCCTTTTATTAATAATAATAGTGGGTACTCACCGCAGCAGACGTCAGACACGTTCTCACACAGTGCTTCCATGGTGCACTCTTCGAGGCCCGGCTGGATGGCCAGCATATAGTCGCAGTACTGCGCACACATGTACTCAGATAGACCCACGCGGTTCAGCGATCTGCAAGCAAACAGATCTTTAGTAAGAGGTAGTGCCACGCTGCCATGTAGCCGAGGTGGCCCGGCACGACCGAGGAGGTACCTCTCCTACGCTACGGAAGGAGGTACCCTTACACGAGACCGGTGTAAAGTGACAGCTATGCTGTTGCACATCTGGAGGGAGGAGGAGGAAGGAGAACAACGCATTTGCTTAACCTCTAGGCGGATGTCTTTGGGCGTCGATAGTCATGGCCCCGGTTGCTCGTTTGCTCCCGTATACAATGAAAACAACACGTGTTACTCAACTAACTACTCAATGCTACTCTCATATCAAAGCTAAAATGTACCTTGTGGTAGTCACCAGACTGTACAGAGGGAAGAACTGCAGTATATAATCCATTATCGTCGCCACATTCTTCGTTTGTTCCGTTAGTGACTTCAGCACTTCCACGATTTGGGCTCCCATCAGTCCTGCAAAGTACACGTTTTAGTTACACGACGCGACGAGCGTGCGCGTACAGAACATGCTAGAAGCAAGCGAGTGCGCTACGTGCGCGTACAGAACATGCTACAAGCATGCGCGTGCGCTACGTGCGCGTACAGAACATGCTCCAAGCATGCGCGTGCGCTACGTGCGCGTACAGAACATGCTACAAGCATGCGCGTGCGCTACGTGCGCGTACAGAACATGCTACAAGCATGCGCGTGCGCTACGTGCGCGTACAGAACATGTACGCGCACGTAGGTAAATATAGGATTGTCTCCTTTCTCCCACAAAACATCCACTTCTCTTGCGTCTCACATAACTTTTTCCTGTTTTCATCAATTTTACTTTACGTGCATAGTGATGTTTGTGTTCATAATCCTCCAAAAATGACATTCATCTAAGAGAATAGATAAAGTATATTGCAACTTTTTATTCCGATATTTACATGGGATCGTGAGGGGTAAAACAGCGGGGCTTAGTTAGTTAAATAAAAATAATATATACAGTTGCTATCACTATGGCTACTGTAAAAGACAACTGTGCTGTCGCGTTCCGTTCGGCGTGTAAGTAGCTGGTGACCGGTGGAGGGCAATGCATCTGCATAGCCTCTGTGCGGATGTCTAAGGGCGTTAGTAATCAGGAAAATGGCTCTGAATACTCGTTTACCCCCTTATATGTAAGTACTATAAAAAAAAATTAAACTCAAATGTGAACTGCAATAATGACCGACATAGATGTGAGAGTAAACAAACTAAAGTGGTAATACGCAAGCCTCATTGCTCGCAGAACCAATAACCGCTGCGGAAGAAAGGTTCTCGAGTGAAAAGACGGAATGTTGGACCTCCAACCCGGTGGACTAACAACTTACTTAAGGGTCAATTCACACCAAAAGCGCGGCGGAGGGCAGCGAAGCGGAGCGCAGTTTATGCGTCATATGAATTTCAACTTTATAACAATTACTATAATACTTATTATCGCATGAGAATCGCAGCATCGCAGCGACTTCTCGCGCATTCGCGGATTCCCGCGAATGCGCGAGAAGTCGCTGGAATTCGATAATAAGTACTATAGTAATGAAAATAAAGTTTAAAATCATATGAAACTGAAAATGCGCCCCGCTTCGCTGCCCTTTGCCGCGCTTTTGCTGTGAATTGACCCTAAGGTGGCAGGGAGCGGCTCGAGGTCTGGCGCTCTATGGGAGAGGTCTATGTCCAACTGTGGACATGGACTTCTCCCATAGAGTGCCGTCTTCAACACGCCATAATAGTACTTACCGAACAGCGAATTAACAAAGAACATGATGACGAATCCAAGGGCAGGTCCGTTGAAGAGCAGCGAGAGGAGGTAGTTGAGAGGTATCATGGACGCGCCGTAGATCATTAGAGACAAGTAGAGGCGGGCTGCGAAATAAAACAGTCGATTATTATTGTCAGATTGTTTTTTTTTAACAAAGGGCAGTCGTAGCCGTTTCCACGACTGCCAACTAGGCTTGTAGAAAAAATATTAGAAATTAAAAAATAATAGAAATTTTTTGTACCGATATATCGATATAAAATTTATCCAATATCGAAATTGTATCAAAAACGATATATTTTTTGTAGTATAGAATCCCAAATTAATCTTTTTTTTTAGTTTGAACTCTCTTACCAACTCTTGAATACCAACCTAACTCTATAGCAGTAGACATGCCGACCACCTGGAAGGCGGCGCAGGAGACGATGACAATGATGCAGAGGAGCAGGAACCAGACCCAGTCGAACACGGCGGCGGAGCCCCACATGGCCACCGGCTGCACACCCGCCGCTTTCTGGAGGAGCTTCGCTTTTGTGACGCGTTCCTGGGTATCACGGTAAAAAATATTTATTTTACAACTAATTAGTTTATATCTGCTGTTGAAATTGATTTGACGCCATCCTAGCACAGTGTCTAGGCCCTACTAGGGCTAAGTCCTAACACAGCTTCAAACCCTTTTATAGTCTTTGATCTATCCCTTATGTAGAACTCTCTTAATCTTACATTAGAGGATTATTTTGCAAATGAATATTAAGGAATAAACCAAAACTCAGCCACCAATAATAATAATTAAATAAAAATTATAATTTTAAATTTTTAAATGAAATTATGTAACTGTTTCTTTTTTTTCTTCGCTGTCAAAACACCGCTTAAATTGGGTACATGTTTTAAGGATCCTTTGTATTCAGGAGAGAGTTTACGTACCTTTATGTAGAACATGATATAAACGGCGCTGACGATGGCCAGAACGTTCCCGATACTGGAGGAGATTTGCGTGGACATCAGGGTCACCATCATTTGTAAGTCGTTCTGTAAAAGATATTTTATATTATTCACATTTAAGCCCTGCATAACAAAATACGTGTAGCCTGTCAAAGCTTCAAAATATAAACAAACTGTGTGCACAGCTATCAGTTTAGTATTCTAAGTACTAAACTTTAAAACTCTTAAAAAAAAAACAAAAGTCGCGGTCGTCTCGCAGGTCTAAACTGTGTGTGCAGCTCTGATAGCTGTACACAGATTTTTTAATGTAGCACATCTAGACATACTATGGTAAATCCTAAACGTTAAGATGGGTAGGTAGTTTTTCCGTAAAGTATACCACAAAACGTACTGGCTTAGTGTAAGGTCTGTAAGTGCACATTACTGTTTGAGGGATCGTGTAAGAGCGATAGAAGCTAGTACTAATACTTACTTCCTCCCTATAGTTAACTTCCAAGGGGTGGTTGAAGACTCGTATGTTGTACGTAGGGTCGATGCCCTTGAGTATCGCGGCGTGCACTGCGGCCAGCGAGGTGGCGACGTCGTGGAAGCCGAAGTTGCTGAACCAGGCCACGGCGTAGTCGTTGTCGAAGGTCGCGCCGATCAGCAGCCGGTTGCGCAGCTGAGCCATCACACGCTGATCTTCAGTCTGTGTGCAACAAACATTGACAAATCTAGGCTAATAAAAACAAGGCATTTGACGAAACATAGTCACACCAAGCAACCATTTTGTTTATAACATAGGAGGCAAATGATGAGTCGGGTCACCGAGAACTTGGTAATCTCAAACGTCCACAGACAGCGCGACAACTTTTGCAGTTGCGATGCCAACCTTTAAGGAGAGAATAGGCTCTTGAAAATCCCTAAGTCATATCGGTCCGGAAATACCGAGGCGATTGCATTGCGCTTATTTGTAAATTACCTGACGAGTATTCTAGGAGATTTTCGAGCTCTCACTTCTCATGGATTTAGCTAGCTCTATAGGCTAGTTATAGCTACGAAAGAACACCACGGTTCAAGCATTGTTGTGGCAATGTCTAAGAAGTATTAGGTATTACCGCATCTGGAGCGGAGTCAAATGAATCGAGGGGAATGGAACCAATTGAGCAGAAGAGATGACTAAAGACGCAAGAGGAAAAGACGCTTTTAAGCTCGGGGCATGGGAAATGGACCCTCAGCCCATTGTAATCTCCTTTTGTCAATTTGTCAATTTGGCGGGGTTATTAGGTGCGATACAGTCCGTCTGTGATTTATTTATTTATTTATTTATTTATTTATTTATTGTAGGTACATGCCGGAGGGGACATTACAGTATTTACCTAATGCGTCTCCACAGGCTACAGTTTAACTCACAAGTCACAATTACAAAACAAAAACAATTTATACATATAACATTACTTATCTACTAATTATTTACTACTTATTTTCTAACATAGGTGATGGCGGTGTCGGGTAATTAGGGACTGACTTGGCGTCTAAATGCCCTGATGATTCGCAGTTCTAGGGAACCTTATCAAAGGCTGTGCTAACAACATTAATCAGATTAAATTAAAAACTTACCCTAGTCAAGTAAGCGTCGTACATGTACTGACTGCCAACGTCAGTGAGCGCCATAGAATTAGGTGCAGTAGAATACAGTGTCTCATAGCCTCTCTTTGCTCTAGCACCGTGAGATGTAGCATCCGTTCCGTTGAAGCTCAGTAGCGTCTCCGAGCCGACATACCTGAAGTCAAATAAATGTTAGAATATTGAAAACGAGCTATGTTTAGCAGTAGACCAATAGCGGCAATAGATGATGATAAGCATATTATGTTTCCGTAAAAGTAAATGTAACTCATTGCATTGAAATATGACACCACTTAATTTAATAACTTTGTTTTTTTTTTTTGTTTATTTTATGTATTTTGGTGTAGTTGTGTAATGTGTATATCTTAATATGTATTTGAGGGTATTATTATTTTCTTGTTTTGTCTAAATTTGCGATGTGAGTAGTTAAATGCTATTTTTATTTTAAACTTAAGATATTAATTTCATATTGTCGTATTCGTATTGTAAATAATGTTAAGATTTTGCTTACTGTTTGGTAGACACGACAAGCCAAAGCCAAAAAAGGCGACTGGTGTGGTTGAAAAACGGTGGTAGGTACCATGAATTGCATGAGTACTTATCGTATGCCGATCCTCAACCATTTTGGCGCAGCGTAAAGGCGCACTATGTTTTTATATTATGCTTTATCGTCTAGTCTCCAAATTATTGTGTGAGTCTTTTGTGTTGTGCACAAATAAATGTTTTTTCTTTCTTTCTTTCTTTCTTTAACAAATCGCGGTTTATTTAGTCATTTAAAAGGCCAGACAATTCAGAAAATGTATTCAAGGTCTACCGCCAGTTGACTAATTGACCAGTTCACTGGAACTGATCATGACAGAATTTGTCACGTCCATTTAATAGATAACTAACTACATAGCTCACCCTTCAGCCAACGTCAGTGGCCTCGACACGACACTGGCTTGTGAGGAGACGACGTACTGGCTAAGGCCCAGGTTGACGTTCATGAGTATGATGGGCACCAGCACCTGCAGCGCCAGCATGCCCCAAGACCTCGTCCACACCAGAAACAGCTTCAGCCAGATCGCGCTCACACGAAGCCATATCAATCGATATCCAGTTTCGTTTTCGCTTACTTTGTTTACTGAAAAATAAATATATTTTCCTATAAATAAATATAGATTTCAAAATCAAAATCAAAATATTTTTATTCAAAATAGAATTTAAAAAATTTCTTTTTGAACGTCAAAAATTTCCATCTACCACCGGTTCAACCCTAGCCCTGTCCTGAGAAGAACCGGCGAAACAAACTCAGTGGGCTTCATTCATTTCAAAATATAATTTACATTTATTTTTGTATAGAAGTAGCCTGGGAGGAGGGTACTATTCCCAAGGTGTGGTATCTGTCATAAAATCTATTACTTTGTAATATCATTACCACACCAGCGTTCCTTAATTGGTATTGAATGTATATTATCATGATAAAGCTACCATTGGCTATTTATCTCTATTTAAGTAATGTAACATTAGAGTAACAAAATATTTCTCACTATAAAGTCAATTATATTAAATACAATAACTAACTATAATAAAATTATTGTTCCCAAAATCTAAAAATGCACGCCTTATAACACTTAGGACTGAGTTAGGCGCTTCACACACTGCTAGGCATCACGCAGCGTAGTGCGTGAATGCGTGTTCGAACGTTACTTGTAAGCGTATCCGTTTGTATAGAAAACACGCACAGTCCAACACAGAAAATGCATCCACGCGCGTTCGTGAGGATCACGCGCATACAGGCGGAGGAATATGCACCCCTGCGCGTGGGTGCGGAGCGAGACGAGTCCCGCAGTGCCGCACGTGATTTTGGAAAGGCATGGCTGGCTTTGTA
>LUGF01058430.1:26303-53157 GCA_001625245.1 Calycopis cecrops | reverse complement strand
GAGTCCCGCAGTGCCGCCGCCCGCCAGTTAAATGAGCGCCGCCGTGCGCGAGTCCACAAAACGCAATTACGTGCGTGAGTGCGTAAAAATCCGCACGATGATGTAGATCGGCACTCCCGCGAGTGCGCGTAGGTGCGTCTACTCGCAACATGCAGCGTGATGCGTGGCAGTGTGTGAAGCGCCTTACTATCCGCGGGTCACTTACGCTCTTCCATAGATGTCGCTTCAGAGAAATCGGCTTCGCTCTCCACTATCGTAGCCGAATCGCCTGACTCAGATTGTATTTCCACATCAGAACCGACTCTACAACATAAAAGATCTATTTACCACGTTATAGAATATTTATGCAGAATCATTTTACTAACAATGATTTTATTCATTTGACCAAACTTTGGTTTAAAACTACAGATATAATTAATATACTGTATTTGTACAGATATAGTTAATATTTAATGTTGTACAGATATAAATAAAATTGTTTTTCAAAATCACAATGAAATAAACAATATTTAAATTATGTTTGTCTTTTCATGGCATCTTATAATATGATATCTATATTATGTATGATACTCAAGTAAATAATAACACTTACGACATGAAGACATCTTCAAGAGTAGTCGCCACCAATCCGTAGTTCTTGAAATTGATTGTCTGACTGTTGTTCTCAAGATCTCCGAGCATACTTTCAAACACATGAGAATAGTCGTTAGACAGTTTGTATGTGATTTCCATTCCTGAAGAAATACAAAAGGGAATATTTTTTTGAATACCAAAAATTCAAATTCAAATATAATTTAGTAAGCGGCCGAATTAGGCCAGCAGGATCAGGAAGGTAACTCTCGCGGGGATTGGTATCCACAGTGATACAGAGGCAAAGTGATAGTTACTCGTTTCATGTGGCTTGTGAGTTTCCGGTGGCCCACTGGAAGAAAGGAAAAAAGAAGAATCGCACGTCTGCACGTAAATTATGCAGATTTATATGTCGATATTATGAGGTGCGTCTCGCTTAGGTACACTACATCGGGGTAGATATGCTGTCACGTTTCGTACGGTGGATGTGTGGCCGGTGGCCGGTGGAGGGATGGAGGGGGGAGGAAGAAAGAAGGCGACGCATCTGTACAACCTCTTTGCGGATGCTTGGAAGAGTTGGCAGGAAAATGGACTGCCTGCTAGTTTGCCTCCCATACTATAAAAAAATTGTTATACATGCCTTTATCCTCGGATATGTCCGTCCCAGGTATGTAGTTCTGGATGAGGTCGGTGCAGGCGGCTTCGTCGAAGTCCTCAGCCTTGACGATGACGAGGGTGTAGCCGACCCCGTAGTGCCGCTTGAGGAAGAACGGCGAGCCGACGCACTGCAGCCGGCCGCTCGACATGATGGCCACTCGGTCGCCGAGGAAGTCCGCCTCGTCCATGAAGTGTGTTGTTAGGATCATTGATCGGCCTGCGAACAAATTATCATTGTATATTGGTCCTGACGACAGTACGTTCAAATTATTTTATGGAAATAAAGTTTTTGCAATCAATATTATAAATGCGAAAGTTTGTGTGTTTGTTTGTTTGTTACTCCTTCACCTGCTGAACCGATTTTCATGAAATTTGGCACACACATAGAGGGTAACTTGTTTAGTTTTAGTTTTTATCCCGAAAAAATGTTCCTGTGATGCCATGGGATGATTTTTTACTATCCACGGGATCGAAATTTACGCGGGTGAAACCGCGGGGCGCAGCTAGCTTAAAATAATTCGAGATGGGGATTATTTTTTTCAAAATTGAATTCGCTAATTTCATATTAAGATAATTAGTGGAGTTCCTGGGGGTTTTTACCTCGGACTAGAGTTACAGTGAATGAATTAATATGATCGATGTGGGATATTGTTTTTTAAACTATAAATTGCAATGTTTACCGATTATTTTTTTGTGCATTTTTTTTGTTTTTTTTTTTTTGTTTTAGATGCCGAAAAAGTGGTTTATACTACAGTGTAGCATGTTTACAGTGCAGCGGAAATAGTTGTTACAATACTTCACCAGACTACAGATAGATGAAGTAGATGTAGACAACAATTATATTTAAATAAACAGATTCTGTACAAATTTTTTTTTTTTGCTTTTCGTTAGTCGTAAGTAATTACCCTATTTTTTTCAATGTACACAATAGAGTACATTTCATTTACTTATAATTATTAAACTAGCCGAGAAATTCCATTGTATATAGCAGCTGCTGCTCCGCTCTCCCCTCCACGTTTTTCTGCCTGTCCAAGATCCCTACTGCTATTTTCATACACAGGGATCTTTGAAAAATGTTCCTATGTCTACTCGGGTAAGATTTAACATATAAATAAAAAAAAAACTGTTTTAAGTGAAAATATATGGTCAAACATTATATTTTTTTATAATAATTTGTTAAAAAAAATATAAAAAAATGGAAAGCACAAAAAAATATTGGGTAAACATTGCAATTTATAGTTTAAAAAACAATATCCCACATCGATCATATTAATCCATTCACTGTACACACATACATTCCTATTCCATACTGTACATTCCGAGGTTTCATGGTTTTTTATGCTTCAGGCACTCCACTAAATATTTTTTGTATATTTGATTTTTGCTGCTAATATATTATATTATTATATATTTATATATAATATTATATATTTATATATAAATATATAATAATATAATATTAAAAACAAAATTATGTTCGTCCGGAAATTTTGCATCTGGAACTGATTTAAACCAGACTGTAGGATATCTGAAACTGTTCCCAAAAATATGTTGCTCATAGTTTTTTTAACTGTTTTTCATTGCTTGCGTTTATTTCTGGATGAGACCAGTGCAGTTCAGAGTTGTTTTGTCCTACAAATACGTAATTTTTTTTACAAATAATGTAAATGACTAAGTACCATGTTTAACTTTCTGCAGCAGCTCCCACAGCGCTCTACGGGAGGAGGGGTCCATGCCGGAGGTAGGCTCGTCCAGCAGCACGACCCGAGCGCCGCCGCTCAGAGCGATGCCCACACACAGGCGTCGCTTCTGCCCGCCCGACAGACCCTTCGATTGGTAGTTCCTCTGGAAAAACGAATTTATAAGCTTAATTAAATATTTTAAAAGGGGATTTAGGCATGGAAAGGGGATTAGAGTGTGCATTCTAGTTAGGACACCAAGTATTATCATTATAATCGATAGATTTTTAACTATATTTTTAAGTTGGATGTTCTGTAAAAATTGTTAGAAGAACTTAGTAACAGGGTACTGGCCAGTAATGAGATATTGTTTTGTACCGCAGATACAAAAAGTTATACCTCTCAAATATATTCAAGGCTATTAATAAACAATTATTATACGTAACTGCAACATAAAAGTAGAATAATCTCATCGTTGGAGATATTATAATTTTTGAAGTACAAATTTCTGGAGCGGGATTAAGACAGGGAAAATACATGAGTTGGCATGCGTCGGCAATATGTCATCACCGTGCTACGTGACACAGGAAAGTGGCACTACGCTACAACGTCGTAGCTGTACGGCGCTACGATTGTGTGCTACTGAATACAGGTCGTTGTTACCTTTTTAAGATTTTAAGTGGCTGTTTTTATATTATTACTAGCTGCGCCCCGCGGTTTCACCCGCGTAACTTTCGATCCCGTGGGAATATCGGGATGAAAAATAGATGTTGGCCGATTCTCAGACCTACTCAATAAGGTCACAAAATTTCATGAGAATCGGTCAAGCCGTTTCGGAGGAGTATGGCAACGAAAACTGTGACACGAGAATTTTATATATTAGATTATTTTTCTATATTAGAAGTCAAAATCAAACAAAGTATACCTTATCCTGCATTTCCAGGCTCTCGATGAGACTGTCGATCTCCTTGCTCAGCTGCAAGCCCTTGAAGCCCTTCAACCTCGCGAAGAACTCGAGATGCTCCCGCACGGTGAGCGTGTCGAACAGCACGTTGTGTTGCGGGCAGAGGCCGAGGTTGGCGCGGGCGGCACTCGTCTGAGTGGTGATGTTGTAGCCCGCCACCCACACGCTGCCTCTCGTCACTTCCACGTTACCTGGGATTCAATTTACAGTAATAACGTCTGCCTTGCCGAGGTTCGGCTACGGCGGCCATCTTTATACTCATTAGCTTACAATGAGTGCGTGTGCGCAAAGATAAATGCAATATAGGTACTCAGATATAAGACAGCGTGCGGCAGCCCGACACAATCGGAGAGAAATCGTGTAACTTTTTTTTAATTTTAATATAGGTAAGAAAGAAAAACTCTATATATTATTATGTATGTTGTTTTTCGTCACATTCATGTGCCCCTTGGTGTAAAAGGGATAATGTAGCATTAAATTTATGTGTTGGTTTTTAACAAAAGATTCCGACTGCTTGTGAGCTCCCTTAAACTATAAAAAAATTTTGATCATCATCATCATCGTCATCTTCATCATTATCAACTAGGCGTCCATTGATTAACATACGAGTCTCTGAAGTACTTCTTGAGTGTGAAATATACAAAGGAGAATGCCAGCTGATGGTATGGATTTTTCTCTTGCATCAAAATAGAAGTAATATTATAATTATTTTTTTATTTTTTTTCATCATTTTGAAAATTTAAATATATTGTGTGAAAAACCCGGGTATTAAAATGAACACAAAATAAAACATAATATTGATTGTTTGTATATAAAAATAAAATGGCGGTATTCAGAAATATCAAATCGGAATTCAATAAGTTAGTGTTGCAGCTAAACAAATAATACCTATCATTAAAATTGGTAATCGATTTAAAGTGACAATTTGATGGGATGTGTAGCCGATTATTTTTTATCGATTTTACTCCTCTCATTCAGGTTTAGGTCAGCGTTCCATACTATTGATTCATTCTCGTAATAAATATTTCAAAATCATTTGAAATAAATAAAACCTTTATTTTTATATTATAATATTTAATATGTATAATCATTCCGGTCTAGATATAATTAACACAAGAATACGGACAAGTAATTATTATAATTATTGTTTAAAAAATCGAAACTTAATACAAAATGTCTATCCCTATCTTTTGAGATATATGACATTAGTCATTTCCGTTGCCTGGAAACCGTTGTTAGATTTTTTGTGTCGATCGATTTGTACTCTCCATCCATCCTCTTAAATGTAAACAAACTTAATTATATTTTTTATCGGAAGAGCGAGTTATTCTTTGTACGTGCTTTACAGTTACGACAGGACGATTTTTCATGTAAATTGTAGGAAAACGCCTTTATTCTTCATATAGATTTATTATATTTAATACATCATAACCGTTACAATTATTATATCCCTGGCTACTAAATCACATTCTTGTATTACTATATGGTTAGCGCTCGAAGGCGTTTACCGGAATAAGAAAATCTTACATTGTCAAGGAAAGACAATATTCAAAATTCGTTCTATTGTCCGAATTCTAAACAGATATGTTTAAAAAAAAACATATCCATTGTGTAGGTTTCATTGCTCGTTCGTTCAAATAGTTTCTATAATATAAAAAAATATTTATATTCCTATGCTATTGTAATGCTAAGCACTACAATATTAATAAGCACTACAGTATCTACTATGAGTTAAAACCGCTTATCAAACAACTTTGCTTAACCTGTCAACGCTATGTCGATTTTGAGGTTATGTTACATTTCGTTAAATAACTTTTAAACCCGGGTGCTGTTCTGAAAAATAATTATTGATGGCTGTAACTGATTAAATAAACAACGTCCAGAACACGTTTCATTTTGATGCAATTCTGGACAGCGCTCCTTACATTAATGGGCATTCTCCTTTATTGAAATGTAAATTTACCTGTCATCATAGAGATGGTGGTGGACTTCCCGGCCCCGTTGTGTCCCAGCAGCACGGTGATTTGGTTGTCATAGATATTCAAGTTCAAGTTGTTGACCACGGTATTTGGCCCGTATACTTTAGTTAGGTTCTGGAATAAAAAAACACAGTACAGTTGGTTTATAGCTGCGCCCCGTGGTTTCACCCGCATAAATTTTGATTCCGTGGAAAATAGAAAATCATCCCATAGCGTCCCATTTTTTCGGGATAATAACTATCCTAAGTTACCCTCTATGTGAGTTTCATGAAAATCGGTTCAACAGTTTTTGCGTGAAGGAGTAACAAACAAACAAACACAAACTTTCACATTTATAACATTAGTAGGATGAAGCGCTGTGCATCCTATAGTTTTAGGCTAATAAAGATTTAAGAATTAGTATAAACATCAAAATCAGGAACGCAGCTTTGCCAGTAAACGCACAAAACCATTACACTGACTATTTACTCGTTATATTTCTTTCATACTGCTTACGGTGAATCGTTTCTTATAGATTAAACAACTAAAATCTTTAAATTGCCTTAGAAGCACACAATACACCACAATACGACGATACGATCTGGGGCTCTTCAAGAAAAGACTCTTACTCTTATTTAAAAGGCCGCTGACGCGCCAGCAAAGCCTCCTGTTTTGCGGATGTCTATGGGCAGCGGTAGTATTCTATCACCTGCTCGTTTGCACTATTAAAAAAAACAATGATAAATTATTTTATATGTATAGGTTCGTATATATTTTGCACTTACACACATCCTGACCCCAACCGGTAGATCTGTCGGGTCGTTTTCTTTGACAATACCGTCTAGTCTCATATCGTCATCTTGTACGTCCGCTAAAAAAAAAGGTTCATGAATAAGTTGTTACTATAACAGATAAAAAGGTGGCCATCCTGCATTGCAGCCGAGTTGGGCAGAAGCCTTTCTTTCACATGATAAAGCTGTCAAGTGACAGCTATGCGATCGCATTTTGAGCAGTTTATGAGTTGTAGGTGGCCCAGCGGTGAAGAAAGAGGCAATTCATTTGCACAACAATTACGCGGATGTCTGTGGTCGTCTGTTGTCATCAAAAGGCTCCGATTTCTCGTTTGTCTTATACTATAAAATACTGCTTACTCTTACTCAACCAGCCAAAGAATCTTAGCGCCCAGCAGACGCCGCTGCAATATAATCTGCGTTGTTTCTTACCTAAACAGCAATCCAAGGCCGGCAACATCTGCAAGACATCTGAAGTTGCGGATGTCTATGGGCTCGTTTGTCTTCTATTACAAACAGATAAAATAAAAACCATACAAATACTAAAAATTGCCGAACACTAACCAGGTGCGACGACCGAGGATGGGAACCAGTAGCTCTTCTGGAACAGGAAATACCACGGCCGGGGGGCTCCGAAGGGCCCCGGCAGCACCTGCTCCAGGTACAAGGCTATCAGCATGTACAGGACGCAGTCCGCCACTAATATGATGACCACGTGACCGAACAGAAGCCGCCCGCCTTCCACCGAGTAGGTGGTTAGGAACTCGCCCCATTGTAATCCTAAGAATAAAATAAATAAATAAGAAAAAAAAAAATTGTTAAATTGAAATTATTCTTCATATCTCAGTAGAAGAAAATTCTAAATTAATGTTTTAGGAGAAAAGAGAATGTAAGTTTGGTAAAATAATGGACACACACCTAGTTCTTGCATGTTCTATACTTTTAATTTCTATTAGTTACCTTGTTAAGCAACATTAAGCATTATTTCAAGTATTGTATTTCAGATAAGCTAGTTTTAGGTTAACTTAGTTAATGTATGATATTAAATTTTGTATTTATTTAGTTTCGTGTTTGTTCTAGAGGACACTTTCGCAGTGTAAGACATTTTGGGTGGGAAAAATGGGCAAACATTAGCAATTTGCTACGTAGCACAAGCAAGAGGAGCTACGCTTACTCGTAGCAAAGCTTCGCGGTGCTACGCTTACTCGTAGCAAAGCTTCGCGGTGCTACGCTTACAAGTAGCAAAGATTCGCGGTGCTACGCTTACTCGTAGCAAAGCTTCGCGGTGCTACGCTTACTCGTAGCAAAGCTTCGCGGTGCGTGCTACGCTTACTCGTAACGAGGTTTCGCAGCGCTACTAGCATGTGCTAGGAACTGAATGTCTTTAGTTCGGTAGTTTCACATTTTCACTTTCCTTTAATATTTAATGTTTTAATCACTTATATTGTTCTATCACCTAAAGAAATATTATTTTTAAGTTTTTTCTCTGTCTTGTAACAACTTTTTATCAATTTTTCATAAATTTATTCATAGAACTGTATGGGATTATTCGAGTATTACTTAGCAGCTTTTTGTAATCTTTAACCCTCCCCTTGTCAAAAAATCAGTGTAAATATTACTTGAATTTGTAAGGAAATAAGCAAAGCAAGTACCACCCCTATGTGATGATAATAATAATATCTGTAGACCTTCTACGTATAGAAAGATACTAAGTGTGTGTGTACAACACGAGCATAATATTAAGGATATAACACATTTACTAATGTTTAAGTAGTACCTCCAGTGCTCTCGTTGGACAATATCAACTGGAAACCCAGCGACATGGCTGTGTTGATGCTGAGGCAGCACAGGACCTGCAAGAAGATCGACATCTCCACCTCCATGCTCAGCAAGATCGCAGGCACCTGCGACACGAACCAGATTATACCGCCGCATAGAGCTGCAGTACTGGCTGGAAATAATCAAGACACTATTGTGAAAAAGAAGTAAAATTATGGTTACAAACACTCACATATGATGAAACGGAAACACTTCTCATTTAAATATGGCTCAATCAAATCACACAGACAAACAACAAAACTCGCGTTCTCACGCACGCACGCACGCACGCACGCACACACACACACATTTTTGTGATATAGTCCCAATTTATCAATTTTCGGATTTATTTCTATGTGTGCTGTAATTTCTTACTTCTTGTCACATTTTACAATTATATGTCAACGGAAAGTACGCCTTAGATTTTAGAAAATGTGCGATTTTATACAATCCTATAAGGATTTCGTTTTTTTTTTAGATATCAAACCCTACAAAGAACTAGAAGGTATATATAGATAAGCCGTTTTGACCAACAGATGGATATTATTTTTCATATAAACAGGAGGACAACGATTCAGCGACTAAGAACACATTTAACATCCGTATTGTTCATGATGATGCAGATATGTTGTCCTTCTTCACCCAATCCACCCATATGACCAGGATATTCACACACCACATGTATGTGAGCGAGATGTACTTGGCCGCTTGTGCCCAGCTGCAATGTAGTAATGGCAATAGCTCTTTCTACTACTACTACAACTATTTGCATATTATAAATATCCTCTAGAAGTGGAGATAGCCATGGGCGAGGGCTCCGACTGGTAGTTTCCAACATGATTAAAAAAAAGAAACGTGGTTAACATAGCTACTCACCTTTCGAGAAGAAGCCACTTATCATGAAGCAGAAGAATATCATGCAGGCCATGTAGAGGAGGAGGAACAACAGGAGCACGGAGGAGGGAGTGTTGGTGAACACCGCGTAGTCGCTGAACCCGTCAATTGTTGTGAACCAGCTGATCTGGAATTAAGAATCGACCGTCAAAATTCTCCCCTTTCGAGGGAATACTAATTATGACTAAGCTAGCTGTACTTTGCGCGTTGCTATGCCATCTGTCGGAAATTGGTCGCACGAACTCGAAAGTCTTCGTGGACTCATGCATAAGAACTTTGTTTAAAGATCCTCCTAATTCAAATGTGATCATGAACAAAAATACGTAATGGGGCAATGGGTACAGTTTTACCTTTTCTTTATATAATGCACAAGACCTATTTATTTGACTTTATTTACAAGTCAATAACTTGATATTTATTTTAGGAATTCTTTGACGAAATAAAGTCCATGTCTCCGCTGATCCTTTTACCAAGATAAAGTTGCATATTTGGGACTCTCGTCATACTGCATTGATCTAAATTAAGGTAAGCTCATTATCTTCTAGGTATATCCGTAAATTACTTGACTATGACGTAACAAAGATTAAATTATTTAATCAGTTTAATATCCACAGAAATATCTAATGTTAAAGATAAGATAACGAAACAAGCAACTCATGACAACTTTCCTTTGTTTTGTGCATTTTTTATGAAGAAAACATAGTTATGTAAAATAATTGTATAACTCATTTAATTATACAGAGTTTTTTTTGTAAAACAGCACCAAGCTCAAAGATAAAGAGCATCTTCAATGACAACATTTGTTGTAAGACTTTTGGCATAACTCACTTTTTAACGATTCACTTATAACGCTCGGTCGAAAAATTAATTTATATTTATTTTTGTATAAAAATAGCGAATCATAAAAAATCGTAGAGCAAATGTTGTTGTTTTATAAATAATCCTGTATAATAATTTTCCATTAACTTAAAATTTAACAAAAACATGTTCCTTTTAAACAAGTTTTTTGTTACATTTAAGTATACGTACTTCTGATATGAATTCAATATAATCAAGTATTGTCACTATCAGTTTTTATCAAAACATTGATTAATATCGACATAACAAAAAAAGGTTTTTCATCTGCGAATATTTACGAATACCTTCTATGACACCGCAGAATTTCACGTTTTAAGTCTATGATCCCATGTGCAGGTACATCCGATTACAACATTGTACAACGATTACCAAAACCCCCTATAGTGGTTCCGTGGCTTCCTTGAGGGCTTCCGTGAGGTTCTGATGGGATAGGCTTCTCCAATAAAGGACTTTAAAACCACAATGATACAAAAAAATTGTATCGCGGACCAATAGCGAGTCGACGTTGGGTGGTGCAAGGCAGATCGCACTGACTACTCGGAATTGCAGAGGTACTTAACCTTTTAATACACGAATCATAACAAAATTGTAGTATTTTTAAACAGTGTTGCTAAATGAGATATTTATTATAATTGAACACCGATTCTGATCATGCCATTGGCAGAAACGACGTTGGAATCGGAAAGCACTTAGTGGAATCGGAAAGCACACAACAAATAGTCCTGCAGCTAATTTCTCTCCGGTAGTTTAAGACAAGTAACAACCCATCGGAACCACCGTAATGAGGGAAATGATAAGTTCCCACTTAAACACAATGACAGTCGGAGTAGGCGAAATCGACTAGGAGGACATTATTCTTATTATTATTAGGGCTATTAATCTTTTTTCAAATATACTTCACTTAAATCTTACCTTAAGTATAAGCAAGAGCAGCAAGGCCGCAATTGAAAGGAAGATTATCTGTTTGCAAAACCATGCAGTCCAGTGCAACCACGTTGGGAGTCCCATAATTTTCATCGTTTCCTAAAAAATAATGCATGCTGTAATTTTAACACTCAATACTAAATATTTATACATTTATCCGGCAGATTTTGTCTATCAGATTTGTTTAATTTTACAAAAAAATATATTTTCCAGAAAATTTGTGAAATCTGAGACTTTCAGAGTCATTAGACATCTCCTTTTTTAATTTATATATGTGGATGGTCAATTGGATGATGGATCGGATGGATCGGATGGACGGATGGATTTATAATGGAATAGGATCGTGAGGGCAACACAATGGAAGGACTCTAGGACCGGCGTTAAGCGATGGTTTACCTAAGTCAGACATGGCAGTGGTGTCAGTAAAAGCTAAAGATGATGTCAACAATACGAACGAACGAATACGAATACGAACAATCTAAACTTACTTAACTTTTTAAAGTTAAACTTAGTAAACAAACGAGCAGTCGGAGCCATTTTCATAACTACCAACGCCCATAAATATCCGCATATCTGCAGATGCGTTTCCCTACTTCCTCCTCGTCCCTCCATGGGCCAGCGGCTACAGAATTGCTCGATATCTTTTATCCCGTATCTACAGACAGGTTGGCATTCCTTGGACCACATGGGTACACCCACGGCGGTATCATCATTTTACATCATGTGAGATTGCGGTCAAACGGTATTTTTATGTTTATTTCATTTGGGCAACCAACAATAACATTTTAAACATAACAAATATGCAAAAAGCAATTAAATTTTCCCTACTTAATAACAAAAACATTTCATATTTTGACACAAAAGTGTATTTAGCTCAATGATCAGACAAGGCTTAAAAGTTCTAGCTCTGATCTGTAATAAAAGAGACGCAGAAAGGGATTTTTTTGCGTCTAGCGATATGGCCCATAGATAGTGAAGGAGGATCGAGGGAAACGCATCTGTACAGCCTCTATGCGGATGTCTATGGGCGTCGGTAGTCATGAAAATGGCTTCGATTGCTCGTTGGCCCTTTATAAAAAAAGGTTACCTTCAATTGCATTTCCTTTTCAACCGTCACGCTTCGGATGATGTTAACGGCGGTGTACGTGAAACTGAGCATGATGAACATGGGAAAGATCAGTATAAGGGCTTCCACTGCGGTGTCCTCTATATATGCCGGGTGAGGGTACCTCTGGATGTTCACAGGGAACCCTCGCACGTTCTCTCCCGTCAGCTGGGACACCAACTCCATAGATATCACGTGCTGCAGAGCTATGAACATTTCGTTCACGTACCCTGCAAGAGACGAGTTAAGACTAAAATTAAGAAAACTGAGATACGACATGAACGCACCAGCTTTAGAACCCAGTACCACCAGTACACACGTACTGACTTGTTGCAATCAAACTATTTAAGCCTTGTACCTGAACACGGTTGAAAAGTCTCCAACCCTGTGGACTTACGAGGCAGGAAGCAGCTGGATACAAGTGGCTCTTGACGTATAGCCATCTACGGGGAGGTGTTTGTCCAGCAGTGAACATCCTCCATATGACGATGATGATGAATGTATATGTAAATTCTAAAGTCTACATATGTAGGACAATGATCTCCATGAATATAGAGATCGGTGTAGTAGCATTTTTTTGTGATATACGATAATGTATAGTGTTCACGCCAGATATGCATGGCACCGCCATCTAGTTATGAACATTGAATACGTCAAGTGACAGTGGCAAACTATTGATCTGTGTGGTGTATTATCTGTGACGTTTTGTGTAAAAAGTGACATTTCCGTTTCCCAGGCTAACTTTTAGCGTCGAGGAACGCGTCCGTCTCTCGCCCCTTTTCGGTACGAACCGCCAACCTGAACAGTTGAAATATCATTGTATACAATAAAATCTTAGCTTCAACAGAAGAAATGGTTTAATTAACCCACACGATGCCGTCCTGAACATTTGGCGCCCCCGGGTGGTGGTGCATATGTGGCGTGAACATGTAGTGATATCTATACTAATATTATAAAGAGGAAAACTTTGTTTGTTTGTTTGGTTGTATTGAATAGGCTCAAAAACTACTGGACCGATTTTAAAAATTCTTTCACCATTCGAAAGCTACATTATCCACGAGTAACATAGACTATATTTTATTTTGGATCCGGTAGGTGGCGCTGCTGTCGGAATGTCAACTTCTAAACGGCTCAACAGATTGGGTTGAAATGTTATATGGGTATTTTGATGGTTACCTGGATTGCAAAAAATACAATTTGATCCGGTAGGTGGCGCTTCTGTCGGAATGTCAACTTCTAAACGGCTCAACCAATGGGGTTGAAATATTATATGGGTATTTTGATGGTTACGTGGATGGTAAAAAAATACAATTGGATCCGGTAGGTGGCGCTGCTGTCGGAATGTCAACTTCTAAACGGCTCAACAGATTGGGTTGAAATGTTATATGGTTACCTGGATTGCGAAAAACACAATTGGATCCTGTAGGTGGCGCTGTTGTCGGAATGTCAACTTCTAAACGGATCAACCGATTGGGTTGAAATTTTATATGGGTATTTCGATGGTTATTTGGATGGTAAAAAAATACAATTGGATCCGGTAGGTGGCGCTGCTCTCGGAATGTCAACTTCTAAGCGGCTCAACCGATTGGGTTGAAATGTTATATGGGTACCTATTTCGATGGTTACCTGGATGGTAAAAAATACAATTGAATCCGGTATAATCTGTAGTTTTCATTAAAAAAACAATCCAATTAATATTATAAATGCTAAAAGTTGTATGTTTGTTTGTTTGTTATTCCTTCACGCAAAAACTGATGTACCGATTTTCATAAAATTTGGTACATAGATAGAGGGTAACATGGATTAACACAGGATAGTTTTTATCTAAAAAAAATGTTCCTATGGAATGCCGTGGGATGATTTTCCACGGGTTTAAAATTTATATGATTATGATTACTGGACCGATTTTAAAAATTCTTTCACCATTCGAAAGCTAATTTATCCACGAGTAACATAGACTATATTTTATTTTGGAAAAAAATAGGGTTCCGTAAGATATTTGGATTTTTCGGACACAAGCTGAAAAAAACAACCAAAAAAGTTACTTATTTTGCGTACGCTGCCTAAACTAAAAAATATAGAACCATAAAATGATATAATTAATTGTAGACCTTATAAATATCTACAAAAAAGTCCGCGACACACTATACCTATCTATGTCGAGTGAGGCACAACAACCACATTTTTATTTAAAAATCTAGAATTTGGACTTTGGACTACATTTAAACGCGTTTATTTTACTCATGCTATTAATCCTTATCAAAATAAATTGTTTCATCAATAAGTACAGTTTGTGTAGATAATATTTGGTTTTCGAATGATTAAAATTGGACATTTAGTTTTTGAAGTTGTGGTGATATTATAGTAGTTTATGCAACTGTCATATAAAGAAGGGTATTAAAACACGAGTGTGAATTTTTGAAACAAGCGAAGCGAGTTTCAAAATAGTACCTCACGAGTGTTTTAATACCCGTGGTATATGCAGTTGCATACACTGCTTTATCTTCACTAATGCAATTATTCAATTAATCAAACATTGCGAAACATTAAATTCACGCGTATTGGCCACATTCGTTGTTGGACCGGCGACTGTTTGACCGACGTGGCGACGACTGCTTTACCGACGATTTAAAATGTAATGTTCTTTAAAGATTAATATTTTTATTAAATACTTTAATTTCATTGCAAAAATTGCGGCGCGTAAATATATACTTTTTATAATTCAATGTTAATAAAATACTAGCTTCAATGTTGAAATATAATGTGAAAAAATCACATGACTTTACTTTTAAATTTCTACTAAACAGTAGATTATTCGTTGTCTGTGGCGTCCATTTTTGCTTTCATGTTTTTGTAGAGCTTTGTCTCTTTCTCGCAAATCCTTTGCAAGCTGGCATTGAACCAATGAGAGCGCAGCTGCAGCCACACAGGGCCAATCAGGAGCGAACGCACGCTGTTATGATTTTGACATAAGGCTGTCTCACCACTCACTCTCTCTCTCTCGCTCTCACACAGTATTATAATGAGATTTTACGATATCGATTTGGATATTATAACATCATGTCAAATTGCTTAAATTGAGTTTTTTGTTGTCTGAGCTATAACAGTAGTTATTATAAGTCAAGTATTGAAAACATAAGTAGAATGTTACAACATTAGTGTAGATAAAATATTTAATATCTATATCTATAAAACTCAAACGTGACATAGCCAGCTATCAACGCACAGCCCAAACCACTGGACAGATCAAGCTGAAATTTGGCATCCAGGTAGATGTTATGACGTAGGCATCCGCTAAGAAAGGATTTTTAGAAATTCAACCCCTAAGGGGGTGAAATAGGGTGTTGAAGTTAATATGGATTTCTTAGAAATTAAACGCGGGTGAAACCGCGGGGCACTGCTAGTATGATATATTTTGTGGTATAACGAGAAGTCGCAGCCATATGTGTTGCCCTCCTTCCTTCTCCCACCTCCATGGTCTATTTGTTTAGCACTGCACAGCCAGGGTTGACAACCATTTTACCATTTTAACTTACCAGGATCATTTCCTCCTTCGAACGAGAACGGGAACCGCGGCCCTGGCAGCGCGAAGACGGGGAACAACAAGTCCGTCCTCCAGCTACGTCCGCCCCAGCCGAAGAACGAGTTCAACCGCGGACGTTCAGGGAATCTCAGCTTGTAGGATACGTCCGCGGGGAGCTGCTGTGCATCTAAACACGGTAGTTTTTTATTAGAAGAGAAAAGAATAGAAGACGTTTATTATTTTATTATTGATTATGATTTACTGAAAAATCATGCTCCTGATATTACGTAGTCCCTAAACAAAACTAAACTAATGTAAACTAAGTATATTAAACTGAATTCCTTATCATGGTGGTAGGTACATATTGTTAGCTGTAATATTATGAGTTAAAGGCTTCAATCAAATAGAGATTTTTGAAGAATTTTTAACGGCTTAGGACAGCGAAAGATATTTTAAGCGTGAGCAATATACGTAGCACAGGAAAGCGGAGCTACAAGCGTGTACTGTTAAATACAGATACATTACATTACATTACATTGTTACAAGATAGTCTTAAGTTTTCACTTTTCTGCAATCCCTTGGACTGCCTAGTGTTTTATTTTGTACTCACATATTTCAAACTGTATAAAAAGTGCAGCAATGAGAGAATATTCATGTCTAGAAAGACATTTTTAAAGTTTATCCCATAAAAATGCAAAATTTTGCTCTAAGATGTTTGTAACAATCATTATCTGTGGGTGTCAGCTTCATCACGAGATTGGAGTTTCCTCCACAACAGTGGTCGGCTGTTTAACACGATTACTTACGTAACAAGTCGTCGTCAAACTCCACCGCAGCGACAACTTCTCTAGTTATACTTTCTTCATAGTAAATATTTCTGAGATCCTCGCTGTTGTTATACGCTCGCACTCGAATGTACCCTTTTATAATTTCGAGGATCTCCGTTGTGTTTAAATTGTCTATTATGTCCGGAGGGATGTCAAGGCCTGGAGGAATGTCCACTCTGTCTATTATATTTAGAACGAAAAGATTTACAACTGCATTTCGGATGACGTCATCAAGCACAGGACTTTCCGGTGAATACGCTATAGATAGTTGACTTATATTCAGGCCAGCCCTGAAATAAAGATGTTTATGTGTATTTAAGTACATAAATACGTAAGAATAAACTAAAATTATTGAATTTATTTTAATAATAAATTACTTAATAATAATTAAAAACCTGTTTTAAGTGCTTATAAAGTAAATCGTGGCTTGGATTTAAGTGTATATGTTACGTTTTTGTAATGCTGCGCCATATAATAATTTCTGACTGCCTCGTGGTCTAGTGGTATGCGTGTTCAACCACAGACATGAGGTCCCGGGTTAAACCCCGGGTCGGACCAACAATTGTTATTGGGATTTTTCAATTTCTAATAACCGGAGTCAGGAAGTTGTCGGTGTTACACCCCCGTGCCTCGGAGAGCACGTCAAGCCATCGGTCCTGAGCCTGATTTTTCTCCGGTCGTGTCGGACTGCCGTGCCGTCGGAATATGAGAATGACGGAATAGAGAGTGCACTTGTGTTTGTGCGCACACTTGTGCATAATATGACCTGCGCAGATGGCTCGTCTATATGGACGCCCGTCATCCGAAATCGGCTAGGACGACATTATTATTACAATGTGAAGCAATATCAATTTCAATATTATGTAGCAATATCTATTTAACATAGGGCTGCCATTCGTCCGAGATTCCCAGGATTTATCCTAGTTTAAAGGGCGTGTGGGGGTCGTCCGTTAGGGGTTATTAAAAATGTCCGGGTGTAACACAGACACTTTTGATGTCAGGGGAATCCAATTTTTTTAATTGAAATAAATCATAGACAAAAATTCATCCATAATAAAAAATATATAATGATGTTTTCATTTTTGTTTCAAAAAATACTTCTCACCATGTCTCGCTCAATTATTATTGTTTTTGTCATGTTTATCCGGAGTCGACAATTTAGGTGATGGCAGCCCTAAGTGAACCGTACCACTGTAGGTACATTTGTTACGCTGAACTAGGACATGCTTGTTCGTAGGTACAATGTGACAACAATTATTACACGTTACAATCCTTATCAAGCACTACAAAAACATTTTGACACTGCATTTGCTGGCACAATTTAAAATTATTGTGAAATTGCGTTAAATGCAGTTTCATATTTAATGTATTACATATATTATACTAAATATTGTACCTAGAGAATAAGGTCTGTGGATTTTGTGAAATAAATAAATAAATAAATAAATGTGAACATCTACAACAATTTGCTTCATTGCCATTTTTAGTTTTACTTTAAAAGACAAATGTTTCTTAGTAATTAGTTTGTCGTATGCTGCGTTATCAGGTCTGGTTACAGTACAGTTATTAGACGAGACATATTTGAAGTCAGGTTTTATGCCAAAGACCAATTAGGCATTTGGTCTAAAAACGGCAAGAAACAATTAAGCTGAATGTTTATTGCTGATGTCGATTTGCTTAAATAATCGAAACATTTATAATCTAATGATGGTGGTGGTTCTCTTGTGTGCGTGTGTATGTCACTGAACTCCTCTTAAACAACTGGACCGATTTTGACGATTTTTTTTGTGTGTGTTGAAGGGGATTTGGGAATGCTTTAGATTCAGAAATCTATCCGGTAGATTGCGCTCCAGTCGGTATCTCGAATATACAATATTAAAGTGACGGTTTGACAATTAGGCCACACAAACACACGTTACCATGACAACTTATTTTCCAATAATGACAAGACAACGTCTGTCGATCCGCTAGTAATTAGATGTTAATTGAATTTTTAAGTCACTTATTTTACCGTCGTTATATTCGTCGACCTGTGGCTCTAGAAAAATATATCTTTAAAAAATCGCACAAGCCGAATCAGTTGAAATATAAGAAAGAAATAGAAATAACTTCCTACTGGACATAACCAATTTTCCTCCCCAATAGAACGCCTATAGAAACTAGAAAAAGCCAATTAAAGGGAGAACAGTTCTAAGATCAATTAAAATAATATATATATACACCAAATCGTTCAGTTGTATTTCAAATAATAGTTTCTTAGTTCCATGATTAGTCATCATTCATTACAATCGTGTATTATTTCATATTTACTGCACACTTGTAAACCGGCATGTGTATAATCAGTCATCACTATCAATGAAAGACTACTTACATCACACGTTCTGAATACCGAAGCGAATGCGCTGGTATGTGTGGGTACCCTCTGAGGTCGCGCTCGCGAGGTTCTATCTGTGATCGTAGAAGAAGCACTAGAGCCATGGTCGCCACTGGCAGTAGGATCTCCACCACTGACTGTATCGGATGTCGCCATTGCTGGAGAGCATTCTTCCACATCAGCAGCCTGAATTTTGTCCAGGCGTTAGCCTCCACGACCTCCTGTCTGGCCCTCATTCCTGGAATAAAAAAACCTTATTATAAAGTTGATGGGGTTTACTTATTCAATGACGTATGATCTTTGCCTTTATAGTGTTAACTTTAAATATTTTATTATTTCATCGTCTTAATGTAGCAGATTTCCTCCTCTAACCACTATTAATGTGCAATGAAAGAGTAAAGAAGGAGCTGGAATAAACACTAAAATAAATCTATTTATTTTTGTCTACTTCTGAAATTTATTGTAAGCCATAGAATGCAGCGAGGGATTAGGGTGATAGGACGACAATGGGTAACTTGACAGACTTAACAGCTGTTAGTTTGTCACTGTGAGGCTGGAGGCTGGAGAAGATCTCAATCTTAGGCATCATCTGTCAACTCTGGTGTATCAGAGTTGTCCTACTTCCACTCTATGATATAAATATGCAACAATTTAAATGTGTCGCTTTTCAGTCATTTTTATTATAGATGATAAAGTGTGGTGCAATAAAAATAGGCTTGCATTTTATTATTTTGTTAAACAAACCTAATGCTTTTTAGCATCGATAGTTTATATTCATTAGCAATTTAGATTACTACAACTTATCCTACGTGATATGTCGCCGAGAGACGCCAAGATGGCAAAGTCCTGTTATTAAAGAGACATAAACTAATAAAAAAAATAAAATATAAAATTCATGATCCCTCGTTGCAAATCATGTAATATATATAAATTTTGTAGTCATGCTTATAAGGATCATTCATTTATGTAACTCTAGTGTTGTGGTATAAAGATGGATACTAAGTTTGTCAAAGCATGTTTTTGACATTTAAAATGTTAAAATCTTAATTAAATTTAAGACTTTGGTACTTTAACATAGCTTTAGCTGCAAATCTTATATTTTAAGTATCATTCAAAGTAGAAAATCGGTAGAGACTAAAGTCATACATTTATTGAAATAAGTAAAAAAAACGAGTTGCACTCCGGGAGTGCCGGCAGAAGTGAAAACTTGATTCTTAACGTTGTGCATGTTTGATATTTTGGAATGGTTAGGGAATAATTTTGCACAAATTGCTTTAGTTATCAGTATAAAAGTACTATCATTTATGTGGTAGAATACAATATTCATTTATTGTGCTATCGCCTATCATACACAAACATAATTTTCATTACATTAAAAATTTAACACTTTAAAACTATTACAATTATTTTACATTAAAAAGTTTATTTCTCAGAAAAATCAACTTTCATCCATAATTTCAACGTCTTTTTCACCATCATTAGTACCAGAACTATCATCGCCAATCTCTAAAACTGATACGATAGGTTTATGGGAGCTGAAGTAAGAAAGGAACAGTTTTGATTCGAACCTATTTAAATGTCTAATAAAGACCGCATCAATTGTATTCTCTACGTCAATATTCTAGTTTTGCGTACGTTGTCCGAAGATTACGATCATTTGACGTTTTGCGAAAAAATCTGACGGTCACGTGTCCTGACGCGAGTTTAAGATTTTTTACCGTAGACAGAGAAAAGAAGTTTTAGTTTTCATCTGTCTACGTTTTTTTACCCATAACAGAAAAAGTGTGCAACGCCGCTAAAGACGTTTTCACTTCAAAAAATTAAAAAGTAAATATTTTCCAACCGTTTTCTTTCACTCATAAAGACTAATATAATTAACTACAGGCTCCATACACTTACAACTTCCGCTTATTATTTGGTTATACGAGTATACAAGTATTGATATGTAAGCCGGAATCTATCAGCTCTTTGCGTAGCTGATTGTTTACAACGGAAATTAATTGATTATTTTTTTATAGCCTAAAGCGGGCAAACGAGCAATTGGAGCCATTTTCATGACTACCGACTTCCATAGACATATCATAGAGGTTCCTACCCCCTCCACTCTTCATGGACCAAAATGATGATTTCATTGAAGTTATAGCTCTAACTCTTGTCAAATATTATCAGATAGATGATAGACTATAACCGCATTGACTCAAAGTACAAATTAGACTATTATGCTTGTGAATGTGTTGTTATTGTGTACACGAAATAGGTAAATATATTATGGTTAACATGAGCAGAAAACCCAGTAGGTTCGTAGTTATTTTGTTTATATGAAATAAGGAAAATGTAGCTTCTCCTCTATTTTATACATTCTACTTTCGTTTCAAGTATTCTCTGTAGTGATGAGCAACTCCAGACCATACCAACAACATAATAGCTGATCCTGCTTACACAGGTTTCAACTTAAAATGTAATTCTAAGGGAGACAGGTACTTTTAGAAGAGGCGACTGGTGATTTTGCGGCTGCATCGATACAGTCGCACAATTTAGCGACTCTCTGCAATCGATCGCTGTAGAGTCGTACGATTGCATTTAGACGCGACTTCGGAATCGTATGTAAATGATTAGCGAATTAATCGCCGAGGCTGGCGTTTTTTATTTTGAAGTGTGCGCTCCCCGCGTCTGGTTGCTTCACTGCATTCAGCCTCTAAAAAGCGACTAAGTCGACCGTCGCCGCGTCTGTGTGTGTTGTGTATGCTATCGCCCTAAATTGTCTACGATGTGCATTAAACTTGGCATGACTTAATGTAGGTCGTAGACTATCTTTGATTAAGTATAGAGCCGTTTAGAAATTTACCCCTTTCTGCATAGGAATGAAACATTTTCCCGCGGTAAAAAGTAGCCTCCATCAGTGATAATATCGGCTTCAATATACATATTCATAAAACCGTATACCTTAGTTTTTTTATAATGATTGTATTTTATACTGGATCTCGTTTGCTTTCAATTAAATACCAGCTGTCATGTCAACTTCTTAAGGCTTTTTTGCCAATAAGAGACCAAGACCAAGACCAATATCGCTTATCACTAGCTCTCGGCAATATGAGCTCGTTGCGCGATAGTTTGGGAACGTGTAGCGTGGGAGTAGCGTCTAGATGTGCATCAATTTACAGACGGACAAATGACGGAAGCGACATTAGCCCAGACCCACTTGCAGCTGACCTACTTATTTATTTAAAAGCTTACGTATGCATTTCAGGTTTAAAAATAGAAATATCGCGAAACATCACAAATAGACTTTTTGAAAATGTTTAATCCTAGAACGTCGCTTTTCGTATTCTAACAAAATTTTGCAAGTCCCTTACATTATATACATATATTTTCTTCGCGCATCTTGATTGATATACAAAAAGACTTTTTGAAAACGTTTAATCCTTGAACATCGCTTTTCGTATTCTAACAAAATTTTGTAAGGCCCTTACATGATATATAATAATCGTTAGCAGAAACAATAGATTCATCACAGAGAACATAGCAAATGGGATGTACTGATCGGCTATCGATCAGATGTGGAGACGAACTCCATGCAGTATGCGCTCTAAGTAGGTATATTGAATACAGGAGACAGTAGATTCAATCAAGTTGTCTTATATTGAAAGAGGCGTTTCTGTCTAGCTGTGAACCGGAAAAGCTTATAGTGATGATATGAAGCCAGGTAGTATTGTCTCTTGTTTAGTTAATTTTCCTGCATGTTTGTTTCCTATACCTTTTATTTCTTTATCTTTTGTAAAAATTGCACAATAGGCTTAAATGCGTGCTTAATATGATATATTGTAGATATTACTTTTAAAAGAAACAGTTATTAAATTAGACACTATTAATCTTTTATTTGCTCTGAAATTCACAAAGGTACAATGATTCATCAAAAAGCCACCCGGATCTTAAGCAATCTCCTTGAGCAACTATTGTAAAACATGAAACAAAATGTTTCAGTGTGTGTAGCTCGCAATCAAAATCAAAATCGATTATTTCGCGCGTTATCACTGACGTCAAGATAGTGATAATGAGTAACATGTTTTCAGATATTAGTTATTAAATCCTGATCCTTGATAATCCTCCAACAAAGTTTTAATAAAGTTTCTAATAATAGAATATATTAAATGATGTGTCTTTGTACCTATTTTATCTTTTATTCGTTTTTCATATTATATCATTCGTTACTTTCGATCAATCATGACAAGTATCATTACTTTATCATTATCCTTGTTATTTCAAAATGAGCTAACATTTTTTGCAACCTAGTCTGTAGATTTTCAAGCATTGTCAATATTCATAGGTATATTTAGGAAAAATAAATTTATTTCAACTCTACGTAATTTTCTACTTGTTTAATTGTTATCTGTGTATTTACTTTTAAAGTATTTTTCCGAGTGCTTACCGTTTTTTTTATTATTCAAGTCCAATCACTGGCACATATTTTACATTCACAACAATAAATAACCACAAATATTTTTTTAAAACACTATTGCGACTCATCAACGACTAAACACATTCGCAATGTAGATAGACGGCAGGTTCGCGCACTTGTGAAGGTACAATGTGTTGGCGATATTACTTATATAGATATGGATAAAGATAATACTATTACGCGAATGTACAGATAAGTATTTTTATGTATTTTTGTGTTCTCCATAGGCACCATTTCCGCATAGTAAACTGAGGGATGTTAGCTGTTGGCGCGGGCGCATCGATTTCTTATCAGATATGTATAGTTTTATAACATGCGTGAATGTAATATCAACATCATAATCATGGTATATCTGTATGGAAAGCATTTTGAACCAAACATGGGTTGATACAGAGTAAGTTTTTGGACACCAGCCAAATTTTAAAATAAGAAACTAAAAGTCAAGCCAAAAATATGTTTTAAATCTTTTATTGTAATATTTTGTTGAATAAAAATCAATTTGAAATAGTCCTTAAAAATACATCGATCGTTGTTCACGCATGAAGTGTATCGATCTCAAGGTCAGGAAGGCGGGCCTTCGCGATTCGTGAGTCAGTGCCACGTGGTAACCATTAATATGTTTATAACATGGAACAAAAAAATCAAATTTTCTTTTATTTCATAAATCGAATGTATTATTTATTATGAACCAAACCTGAATTTGGCCGGTGACCAAAAACTAACCTTGTATATTTCTTGTGTGCGCATGTATATCACTCAACTCCTAAAAAACTAGACCGATTTTAACGAAATGTTGTGTGTGTTGAAGGGGATTTGAGAATGGTTTAGAATTTAGATTAACAAATCTGTGGGGCAGCTAGTAGATAAGTTATATATTTTCCATCAATATACTTACCTAAGTATACTAAATAGTATTATAAATCTAGGGTTTGTTTGGTGGAACGCGTTAATCTCTAGGTCTACTGATCCGAATTCAATAATTCTTTCAGTGCCATATACTCAGTTTATCGAGGACTATAGGCATTAGGCTGTAACACTATATAGCATCACGTTACTACTAATTGAATTGGAGTGTGTAGGTTATTGCGGGTCAAACGGCGTGGCGATGCTAGTCAAATTATATTTCCTGTCATAACAATGTGTTATGAAGTCATGATATTTATTATGTGAAGGAAGTCAGCGCTAAATCATCGTCTTAAGGATCTGCATTGATAGCCATGTCTACGCGCCTTCAGGATGAGGATGATGCAGCGACATCTAATTTTTGTCCACCTCGCCACCGGTTACCTACATCTTACCATATAATATGCTGCTGCTTGAGAGTTAGTAGCTAGACAAACTGTTTGTTTTTTCATTTACGTTGACATAGAACATGGCAGATACGCCTTCATGAATCCTGTTTAAACAGAGGCTTTAAGGTACAAGTTCGAGACGCGCGACAACTACACGCCGCGCCGCCGCACAGTGTTTCGTCTAGAACAAGCTAGCTGGACAAAATTATTTTTTGACGGATATAGGTTTAAAAGTCCCTAATAAGCAAAGTATTGTATGTCTTTATATTTTAAAAACTTATAAATCTTTCAAAAAGGTCACTTCGAAAAAAAGGCATTAATTAAAAAACAATGATGTGCATTGCACGAATTGAAAACAATAACAGATACATTACTGATTATTTACAGTTAAGTACATATTTACCTAACTATGTAACTAATACTAATTAACTAATGATAACGAGAATGTGTACATTTACATAATAATAATAATTAAAACAATAAATTTCGCTACTATAATAAATTTTGTTTTTTGGCTATATCTTTTTCATTATTAGATATATTATGTTATTTCTTTTTGTATTTGAATGGTACTAATATACCTTATCCTACATTAAAACAGGTGTCCCTTTTTCTTGGACATTCTGTATATTGTCGGCAATAATGCGTTAATTTCCTCCAAAATCTTATTAGTTTCAGTAACGGCCATTTCAGTAGTTTCTATAGAGAAAATAAACTTTATTGGTCGACAATATATAGTAAAAGATGGCCGAGGGTTCTGCCAAGCAATATTACTACTTCCATAAATTAGTTGAAGTGGTACCAAGGAAAAAACAAATAGATATTCGTCTGTATCGTCACTATTAATAAATTTTTGTTTGTAAATGCTATGACCAGAACTCCCATCACAATCCCACTTTCTAACTAAAGTAAATGATGTGCCGCTACTACCCCTAGACGAACATGCTGCAATAACTTCTCGCTGTGCAGCAATTAAACGCTGTGCTGTTTTATCTAAAATAGCTTGCAGTTTAATTTCAGCACGAGTCTCAGTTACCGTCACATGTTCTTCCGCTGGTCGACAAGCTTTCTTGGCCCTACATAAACTATGAAATGATGGAAACACCTGATGTCCAGCCATCATGCTCCACTTCCACATCTGTTTATGGCGTGACTCGTAGATTTTGAGTCTATATAATACTCAAGTGCCTCGTCAGTCGTAAGGCACCTTTGCTGCTCAAAGGACTTTCTTGTTTTAAACTTCTCTGGACCCTCAGAAACTTCTCGAATAAGTTTTGCTACATTGCGCTTGCCTGATTGACGAGAAGCTATTTCAGCTGCAGCCAAAAGTCCTTCAGATGTTAGCGACTGAACCAAATCATCGACACGTCGACGTTTTGTTTTGGCACATGCGTTTGTTCCACTAGTAGCGGTCTTCCGGGACCGTGCGGTGAATTCAAGGACGTTGATGCCTCTGCAAGGTCACAAGAGACATTAAAAGTTATGTCTTCGAATCCTAGCCACTTAGAATTGCTAGCCAAAAAGCGATCTCGTGTTCGGCTAGAAGCCTCCCATTTTTCCGAAAGTTTCGCAGACAAACGGGAAATGGAGGTCTTGATTTCCTTTACTGATGCTTCGGTTATGCCACTAAGGTCGTGTTGTTGGGTAACAAACATGAAAAGCGCCATGTTCCAGTCACTTTTTGAATGTTTGACCCACTCTTCGAAAAACTCTGTTTTCGAGATTTTGAAACTGCTACCTGGAAAAATAAATGAAAACGGGTTATGGGCAAATACGGGCAAGAAAAAATGGTTTAGTTATAATTAAGAAATATGTACCTATCACCTGAAAAAAATACAGGCCGGGGACCCGAGGGGGTTTTTAGTTATCGTCTTTTAAATTTGAAATTGTTCAAAAAAAAAACGATTTTCTAATTTCTAATGCCCAGATTTTAATATATATTAGATATTATTTTATAATGACTAAAATAGAAAAATATACTCACCCTTAGTAGTAGAATCCATCACTAAAATTCACCACAACTAGTAAAACAACCTTTAGAAATGCAATCGTGTCTGTAGCAAAAATGCAAATAATTGTATGCATTTCACCCAATTATTTTATATACTTACTCTCATTAACGATGTGTAGTATGAATTATACCAAAGTAATGTATGTCGGTTTA
>LUGF01058430.1:14643-25609 GCA_001625245.1 Calycopis cecrops | reverse complement strand
CTAATTTTTGTCCACCTCGCCACCGGTTACCTACATCTAACCATATAATATGCTGCTGTTTGAGAGTTAGTAGCTAGACAAACTGTTTGTTTTTTCATTTACGTTGACATAGAACATATCAGATACGCCTTCATTAATCCTGTTTAAACAAAGGCTTCGAGACGCGCGACAACTACACGCCGCGCCGCCGCGCGCCGCCGAAACATAAATCTCCATGAAATCGTCACCGCTGCTGCCGACCGCATGTAGCCGCGCTCGAAGACTTCGGGTCCGCTGCCCGACTCGGACTTGTACCTTTATCATAATAACCATAAGATTGCTTGTATATCATACGCACTGTAAATTGGTGTAATGCTGAAATGAGGTAGAGTATAGACCATTGGACGCCGAGTTCCGACTAGTTATCGATCTTCGACCATTTTCAATAACCTTGTGCCGCTATTTTAACTCGACTTTCAAATCTGTCAAGTTGTAATGTCTATTGTTTTATAATAATTAAGTGAACTTTACCCTTATTTTGTCCAACCATATCAGCACAAAACAGAAAGATGGGTCATGGTCCTAATAAAACCTGATAATACTTTAATGCAGTAAAATCCCACATCACGTTTATACACAAACCACTTTAGACAGGTTGACTTTCAGAAGCCACATTAAACAGGAGTAGGGAAATGTTCACGAGAATTAATAAATATGACCCTCCATCAGCAAATAAGTTTATACATAGTGTATGAGAGCGAGGCCTCCAAGGCGTACGAACGCCTCGCCGAATTCGATTAACTGTTTAGGGCTTAGGTTCTACTCTTTAGCATCGATCGATACCAGCTGTGACGTAAAAACAAAGCTTTCACGTCACACTACCCAATGTCTCGCTGTTATAATATATATGTAATATGTATAATGTCACGCAGCAGGTAAGCACTTAAGTTATTACAACATCACTACTATAATTAAATAAAGCTTAGATACCTATTGTCCGACTAAATTGTTTTATTAGCTTCATTTGTATTGCAATTACAACAGTAAGGTTAAAGAATGGTCTGATCGACTTGTGTTGTCCTACACGGTTACTTAGTTACGAGGACTGAATTCCTAGTATGTACTTATTCCTCAGTCCTAGTGTTAGCTAAGCTGCTATGAAGTAACCGCAAGATGTACTAGCCTATGTAGCCCAAATCCTCTACATTAAACAGTTATTCATAACATCGCCAGGACAGTTTAACCACAAAGTACAAAATAAAACGTACGGAAGGTGATCTCAGGTATACCTAACTGAGGAGCAAGCCCAGACATTGTTTCCGTTGTCTGGGCTTGGGGCACGTAAGTATTACGTGCCCCCACGACGTGGACCGCAGCGCACTTTGCTTCCGCTGTGGTCAAGCCGGCGGCACAGCGGACGGGTGCAATAACCCCGTCCACTGCGCTGTCTGCGGGGACGCCGGAAGGCCAGCAGGCCATGTGATGGGGGGCTGGGCGTGCAAACCCCCCGTCACCCGCAAGGGAGGAATGAGGAAGAGTCTGGCCCTGTCATTGAGGCCAGCCTGTCGTCGGAGGGGCCTGTTGCTTTTAGATCCGGGGCCCTCCAACTATGCGGCTGAAGGCACCCGTAGGGGTTTAGTCGGTAGGGGCGTACACTACATTCGCCGAGCCCGACACAGGCCCGGGAGTCACCCAGGCTCCCCGGTATCGTGCGTAAAGGCATTCCCCTGCGTCACCAAAAAAAAAAAAGGTATACCTAACTGCCTACCTACTAAGGACTTCACTTTTCATACCTACTCTAGGCGGTTGTGCTAGGGTTGCCAACCCGAAGTTCTGCTGCTGCTAATATGCTGTGCTGATATAAAACTACCTTAGTATGCAAATATGGTGCTATCTTTAGTACGCAAATAGTACTACAATCATAATATAGCCAATGTCGTCAATCGGTGCTTATGAAACCAATCTAGAGATATAGCAATCTGATTATCGACTGTTCACAGAAAATATTTAGATATTGTTACCTGATAAACACTACACGTTCTTTAAATCTCATAGATATTGCAGTTGCGACCTTTGTATAGGTCTTAATAGGTATATAAAAACGATGTATATAAAAAATATAATGTAATATATCTAATATCTATAGGTAACTCCTCAGTATTCGTAATTATTATTAAAAATACGCCAAATATAAAATAACACCAGCACACTAAAAGTGTAAAAAGTAAAATAATCATAATATGATGTATACTTAATCATGACAATATCATGATTCTGTATCATATTATGATCTGATCTTATGTGATCTGAACTTGTCAAATATATATCTGTATTCACACATGAAATAGCTATGGACTTACATACATAATTATATATAATTATAGCTATAATATATAAACTTACTATCCATGTTCACGCACAATTGAGTAAAAACAAAACTAAGGACGGAAAGAGTTAGTCGGTGAATATTAGTAGATAAGCCCTTTAACTTCTATTGAAATATTTACGTGAGTCATCGCGATATCTCGGATATATCTAAGAGGCCTTATTTAAATCGATGACTAAAATTTAGCGATAATTTAATATTGTTCAATATTTCTATCTATAGCGATTTTGTAGCTAACATAATAACGCTTACAACTTTACTTTAGTTTCATTTAGTGATCTTCAGTTTATTAATTTCTGTTAAACAAAATGCAATAGGAAGGTATAGTATAAAACACAAAATTAAAAATGTTGTATAACGCCACGACAATTTAATTGTATTGAGAGATATTGAAGACAAAAAGCATAATACTTTTATTTTGTGCAAAAACCTTCTATTGGTCTACCAATAGCAGCTTATTGCTGGATCTCTCACAATGTCGGACATATTAAACAACAGAGTATCGATCCTAATAATATCCCATCAGTAGGTAGGAGAAATTTGATTCTGGAAGATGAAGACGTGGCAATTACATAATAAAGTGACCAAATTGTAAATTTCAGCAGAGACAGATATAAATTATAGATAGATATATATTTTTCGCTTTTCATTTAAAACTTTTTAAAGAGTAGGTATAGAGTATAGACCAGTGATTCTCAACCTTTTTTTTGTTGCGGCACATATTTAACGATTTCAAAATTTGGCGGCACACAAAGAATAAGATAAAATATAAAAAACGCGTTGCAAAATAATTTACTTCTTTGTGGATTTAAATATATTATGTATATTCATATAATTTTTTTTTCTTTGTCACTGACATTTTTTAATAAAATTAACATTATTATACAGGGTGTTTGGGGCATCAGGGGCCAAAAAGATTTCCAAATAGATTTATAAATAGATAGGAAATGAACCCTTCTACACGGAAAATATTTTTGGCCCCCGATGTCCCAAACATTCTGTATATTTGCAACATTTGGCGGCACACTTTTGAAATTTGGCGGCATACAAAAGTGCCGCGGCACAGTGGTTGAGAATCACTGGTATAGACACATACATCGTACAAAATCGTTATAATTTATTTTAATAAATAACAATATTACATACCGATGCCGAGGACTTATAAATATTAACTGCTCTACCTACATTATATGTATAGAGGTAAAGTTTCTAACCTTGACTTTCAAATATTTTTAAGGATTTTCCATTTCTTATAAAATAAAACAGTACTGTGAAGAACTCCAGAAGTTACTGAGGTTGAAAGCACATCAACATGCTATTGGTCCTTTGCTTAATTTTTTTTTGCGGTCGAGCGGACTGCCGTATCTTTTTTAATTGCGGATACTTTCAGCCGCTATAATTGGAGGGCCCTGGATCTGCAGGCTACAGGATCCCTCCAGCCACAGGGCTGGCCCTGGCGAAGAGGCCAGATTTCTTCTCCTTGGGGACTGTTCGGCTGCCTCTGAACAGTCCCTACTATGACGGGGAACTGTGCAAAGGAGTCAGGTTCCCATCCTGACCCCTAGCCCCAGTAATCCAAAGGAGTACGCCACCAATGTCCAAATCGGACCGCGCCGGTGGTTCCAATCTACGCCCCCGAGGATTCCGAGTCGAGCTGCTCCTAGTCTAGTCTCTCCCCAAGTCTGACCGGCATGGGTAGCCCTGTCCTGCATAGCCTTGGGGATCACACACAAGCAATCTGTTGGCTGCCGTGCCGGGTCTGGCTGCCGTGGCCATGACATAGGACTATTAGAAAAGGGAATAGGGAATGCACTTGTGTCAGCGCACACACTTGAACACATTATAATAATATACCCTGCGTGGTTGTGTGTACCGCCGGCAGAACGCCGTAGCCGAAATTAGTTCAGGACCTCTATTGTCTTATTATAAAAAACCTTAATACTGAAAATTATGCACTAAGTTAGGTACAATATGACTGTACCTATAGTCTGCAAAGTAAAGTACCTACGGATGAACCTAGTGTTGCAAAAATATCTATATAATATCTCCTATAGATAATAACATACTAATATAGATAAGTTTATCGTTTACAGGAATTTCTCCTTAACCTTCAGATACGTTTCGTGAATGAAAAGCCATTAAATCTGTAGTCGTCAAAATTTATGATTATGTAACTTTATATTTTTATTCATAACTTTATTAAGTTTATTAGAGTAAGCTGATAAACGGGCGACCTTGTGAAAACTTTGGGCGGGCAAGACGAGCGGTGATTAAATCAGTGAAGACAGAATTAGAGAGATTTACTTTTCTTAATTACCTACTGTAGGAGCAAGAAAGAGCATTTTCCTTCTCTCTCCCTCTCATAGCTACTTATGTATCGTGTATGAAGTTTTATTTCAGTCATGTGATCTAAAGCACACACCTTTTTTTTATTTGCGGTTCAACGTTTCCAGCTAATACCGTCCTTTATCTACTTGGCTCACGATACGCCTACACAACAATAGATACTTGCAGGTTATGATCAATAAAATATACGTGTTTTATTACAAATGCGGTATCTTTACGATATTCGGTATTTTTGTACGTCACTTGTTTAACATGAGTTAACCTAAGTAGCCTTCACATTTACACTACAATACTGTACAGGCTGATTTCTTCTACTTCTAGGTGTTGGTGTCATTTCACCATGCCTAAGGGCTATATTTCACCGGGACATCGTGGCGGCGCAACCAGTCGCCTCTAGCAATACAATGTATACAGCTCTATAGAGCATCACTCACATGGTGTACGTTTGTTTGGTCGCGCCACCAAAGAGTGGTGGCGCTACCAACTCGGACACATACGCAGAACATGGTGGCGCAACTAGTAGCCGCCACCATTAAAATGTATACAGCTCTACAGGGCATTACTAACCTGGTGCCCGTTTGGTCGCGCCACCAAAGAGTGGTGGCGCGACCAACTCGGACACAGACGCAGAACATGGTGGCGCAACCAGTCGCTGCCACCAATAAAATGTATACAGCTCTACAGGGCATTACTAACCTGGTGCCCGTTTGGTCGCGCCACCAAAGAGTGGTGGCGCGACCAACTCGGACACAGACGCAGAATATGGTGGCGCAACCAGTCGCCGCCACCAATAAAATATATACAGCTCTATAGAGCGTTATTCACCTGGTGTCTGTTTGCGACCAACTCGGACTAGTGCACAGAATGTTACTGGTTGCGCCACTAAACTGGTCGCGCCGCCACTAATTTCTATACCGGTGTATGGTGTAACGTAGGCATAGAACCTCATTGGCCGAAGAAGAATAGAACCTCTGGAAGTGTTATATTTTTGATAAAAAAATATAACAATTCAAGTTTAAACTTTTGCTAGAATGAGTTCGGAAACTGTCTAGTTTTGACAACATAAGATTTTCTCATTCCGGTAGCCGCCTTCGGGCTCTAACAAGAATGTGATTTAGTCGCCAGGGCTATAATAATTGTATTAGTTATGATATATTGAATATAATAAATTTGTATGAAGAAGAAGGGTGTTTTCCTACGAGTACGTAGATTTAGAAGAAACCCCAAGAGACCTATATAGGAAGTATTGCTGCAAGAGCACGCTACGCGCCGAGTAGAAGCTTGCAGCCATTACAATGCAATGGTGTCACTCACTCGGCCGCCAGACCGGCCGCGCCGCCCGCAGCCCGCATCCGTGACGCTCCTACCTGGACACGTGTGTCACATGTGTGCTGTTTTGTACCAATAAACGATGGATAATTTCGACACATAAAGGTTTATTCTTGAAATCCAAAATAGACCTGATGATGATGATTTTCGTAACATTGCATCTTGTTTCAACAAATCATTTTCACACAAAGGCAGTAATTCATCAAAAGATCTCTAGGACATCCTCACGTAGTTAAAAAACGTATCCGGATATCTTCTTAAATCGTCGTAAATGTTGACGAATTGTCCCTTTGCACAGCGAACGGCTATATATGGATGAACCCACCATTGCTTCTTTTTTCTCTTGAACCTGCTTTTCCTACGTACTATGTACGTATCCTACTTACTATGTACGGAGCAGTATTGCTATCTCTTCGACGTCCATTTTGATACTGTGGCCGCTGTCTCTGTTGCGCCGCGGTCGGTAAAATTATTCCGAACACCAAGGTGGCGTGAAATATAGCCCTAAAGCCACGCCGACCATCGAAGGTCGTAGCACCGTCACGACGCTAGGATCAAATCACCTCCTGATTTATAAAACTTGTATTAATCGATCATTTACATCGTACCTACAGGTGTACAGATTTCGCATATTAATTATTCAAACTATTTGTAATTAACTTTTTTAATCAGGTGATAAACAATTTTAATCTTTGAGACGTCATTATGAATCGAACGAGCGTCGTCTGGCAGATATGAATATATTATCTTAATCCCGATGTGTGAGGAAGGAGGGTAACGCATGTGTATAAGCTCTATGCGGATATCTATGGGCGTAGGTAGTCATGAAAATGGCTCCGATTTCCCGTTTGCCACTTTATATTGTAAAACAAACAAAAAAAGACTGTAGTTTTTTTTTTAGTCAATTTAGACCTTGTATCTCGCATCTAGGGAGACGGCGATATTATAAGTTTCTTTCTAACCTAGATTTTAAGTTTTTTATAATTCGAAAATCCAAGCAATAGTCAAGAGCGCTACGAAGCCTACACTCGTAGGTCCCTTGACTATTGCTTGTAGTGTAGACGCCAGTGGCTACAAGCAATAGTCAAAGGCGCTACGAAGCGAAGCCTAGACTTGTAGCTCCTTTGACTATTTCTTGTAGTGTAATCGCCAGTGGCTACAAGCAATAGTCAAGGGCGCTACGAAGCCTAGACTCGTAACTCCCTTGAATATTGCTTGTACTGCAGTCGCCAGTGGCTACAAGCAATAGTCAAGGGCGCTACGAAACCTAGACTCGTAGCTCCCTTGAATATTGCTTGTACTGCAGTCGCCGGTGGCTACAAGCAATAGTCAAGGGCGCTACGAAGCCTAGACTCGTAACTCCCTTGAATATTGCTTGTACTGCAGTCGCCAGTGGCTACAAGCAATAGTCAAGGGCGCTACGAAGCCTAGACTCGTAGCTCCCTTGAATATTGCTTGTACTGCAGTCGCCAGTGGCTACAAGCAATAGTCAAGGGCGCTACGAAGCCTAGACTCGTAACTCCCTTGAATATTGCTTGTACTGCAGTCGCCAGTGGCTACAAGCAATAAATAGTCAAGGGCGCTACGAAACCTAGACTCGTAGCTCCCTTGAATATTGCTTGTACTGCAGTCGCCAGTGGCTATAAGCAATAGCCAAGGGCGCTACGAGACCTAGACTCGTAGCTCCCTTGACTATTGCTTGTAGTGTAGTCGCCAGTGGCTACAAACAATAGTCAAAGGCGCTACGAAGCGAAGCCCAGACACGTAGCGCCCTTGACTATTGCTTGTACTGTAGTCGCCAGTGGCTACAAGCAATAGTCAAGGGCGCTACGAGACCTAGACTCGTAGCTCCCTTGACTATTGCTTGTAGTGTAGTCGCCAGTGGCTACAAGCAATAGTCAAAGGCGCTACGAAGCGAAGCCCAGACACGTAGCGCCCTTGACTATTGCTTGTAGTGTAGATGCCAGTGACTACAAGCAATAGTTAAGGGCGCCGTAACTAGTAAAAGCCTCGTAGCGCTTGATTATTGTTTGTAGCCACTGGAAAAAAAATCTTAGCCATAACGTAGTCAACAGGATATGAGTGATAATGATTAATGACCCTACATGTCGAATCATATCATATGCCTGGAAATTATCAATATTAACAGTTTTTATTAGTAATTAATGAATTTTTTGCACTTTTAGTAGAAACGCCGCGTGCTCATCTACTGAACGAGTTAGTACGCCTCCTAAGTATCTATATAAAACAATTAACTATTTATGATTCAACGATCCAACATAATATGAACATGATTCACTTTCATTCAACAAAAGCAATGTAACATGGATTGTGACTTATGTTTCTGAGATAACGATGTTTATCATGAAATTGATAATTTGAAATTAGATATGACGGCGCTTGGCTGATTATAGTTAAAATTAGCTACAATACATGTTGTTTAATTCTTTTGTTACTTTATTAAAATACTGTGGTAAAGATTTAGTTAACAATAGACTAGAGGGACGGCTCTGTCGCACCCTCTGACGCAACGCTGTGCACGTGTGTGAAAGTAGCAAGGAACAGAGGAGTGGAGAGACCACGAGAGGGCGCTTGAGTGCAGGGAGTGGGCAGAACGATTTGAGACGTACAGGCGCACATACGTGCTCAGCGGAGTGTCTAGGTCTATTTTCAAATAATAATACAGTTAATTTTTCACATAAATGTTAAATTGCAGGATGTCGAATTAAAATATGACTGTGAAGTTATAACGTGTGTCAATTATTGAGTTGTCCTACCCGCTACCGATACGCCCATTGCATATTTTATCTGATAGAGACGGCCAAATGCCTACAGATATTTAACTTTAGTAGTGGTACCTCAGGGGTCGAAATTCGACCAGAATAAATTTAAATGGAAAGCTTAGTTAACTCCGTGGAGACATTCGGTGACCCTTTACTCTGCTCCATCAGAGCGTGCTCTCAGCATTACATAAGGTCACGCGATACATCATAAACCAACTTTATTTTTTTATAGCATAGGAGACAAACGAGCAGTGGGGTCACCTGATGTAAAGTGATCACCAACGCCCACAGACATCCGTAAAACCAAAGGTCTAACAGATGCGTTTCCGACCTTTGAGGAAAGAATAAGCTCTTTTTTCGGAGATCCCTAGGTCGTATCGGTACCGAGGGGGACAGCTGATTCCAAATTGAAGCGGTGCGCGGGATGAAATTGCTCTAATAGCACACAGTAGTGGACTTGGGAAGATCCAGGTGGTGATGCTAGAATTTGGAATTTCGGCGCGAAGTCCTATATTGGAATTCCGCTGCGATTATTACTTAAACTTTAGAAGTAAGATTATAAAAATATTTTTTAAAACCCTGACTTCGTAAATGTGTTGTGCTTCTTCCTCTTCAACTCTCATTGGGCCATCGGCTACTTACACTTATTCGCTTCTTAAGTGCTAACTAAAAGTGTACCTACCATAATTTTAAAAAGAGAGGGAACTCCCCTTTAATTTGTTTGAAACAATTAAGTAAGTACCTATCATTAGGGCCCGAATAATATGTATTAAAAAATTCAAAATATGTAAGTACATATAATATGGACTGAAAAAACTGAAATATAGAAAAAAATATGGAAAAACTAACAAACATTTCAAATAAAACTATTGTTTATTTCAAAATATCAAAAATGAGGATTTTAGTCAGTCAGTAGTTCCGTGGCTTCCGTTTCACTAAAATTTTATTGCAGTAGATAAATAACCACGTGATTTTTCAATCTTCAAAATTGAATCTTTTCATTTGGACGAAGCAATGTTTTGCATTGGCTAAGCGATCTTTTAACATAACAGGAAGTGATTGGAGCATATTTAAATTTACAGAATTTTGCAAGGGAGGTTTATGTCGCCTTCTAATCTTCCACGACATTATATAATCAAAGCCTCCACACTGAATAATATTATTTTTTTTAAGTTCTGTTTTTTTCTACGACGTTTTAAAATTTTTGCCAAGCAACTTTAGCAACGTATATTTCCGATTCAAAAACCTTCTTTTCCGAATCATTTTCCAGTATTTTTCAGAAAATGATGAAATTTATTGATTATTTGTGAAATATGGATTTATACTTAAAATAGGTACCTATGGAAAATATAACCGTAATTTTCTCTGTCTGACATTTTATAAAATGAAAACCATAATTAAGAACGAAACCTATTACATACAAAAATATGAAAATACATAATATTAATCTGGGCCCTACTTATCTTAAAGGTACTTTAGAAGTACCTAATGAGATAATTTAATTTACTAAGCAAACTAGTACGTTGAATTCAAACAGAATGAGTGCATAATCCCGTTAGTTAATTTTATCAAATTTTAAAATATAATTAATCGGAACTTGATTCCCGTATACCAGATATTAACATTTTTAATTAACTCCGGTTCGTTAGACACAGCGCACTTGACCGGTTTTACAAACAATGCGACGTCACGACTTATATTGAAGAGTGCTTATCTTGTATTTTAATATTCGCTATATACCGCTTATCGTTTATCAAGACGATTAATACTAATTATAGTTTTATATACCTATACAGATAATATACGTAACTATTGGTGGTGATCTAAATGCCTATGTTGATAAATAATTAATATTAATTATATATATTACTTATAAACTTCACCGCCTATTTCACCCCTGTAGGCAGACATACATACCTCAGTAGTAGGTAGTAGTAGTAGTAGTAGTAAAATGCTGATATACAAGGTTAGTTTTTGGTCACTGGCCATATTTAAAAATAAGGAAATAAACATCATTTCAAGGGTGTTTTAATTTTATCGTCTTATTTGTAATATTTTGTTACTTAAACATCGATTTGAAACGTTCCGTAAATATATCTACGCGCATTAGCACCCGATGAGTGTGTTGACCTCAACAGCTGAT
>LUGF01058424.1:42168-62881 GCA_001625245.1 Calycopis cecrops | reverse complement strand
AAGCAAAGCACGGTCATTCAGGTATTATTTTTATGCTGGAACTACTCCAATTTACGAGGGAAGGTTTTTACGATTCCATTTGTCATTGTGTGGTTGCTATACAGCTATAATAGTGGCAGTGTTGTAGCTGTATATCATACACAATGACAAGATAGGGTTTAGTGTGATCGTGGATGAAAATTAAGGGCAGCTGCTAAAGTACATAATGTAATTACTATATTTAATTAGTTTAACAAATTATGTTATTACCTGAAGTGGACGTTATTAGAGCTAGTTAGTAGTATTACGCTGACGGTCCTCGGGCAGATGACAAGCGGCTTATTTATGACGTCATAACTCAGTAGCTCGCCCGCTGGGTCATGCTTCGTTTCACAATTTGTTAATAGCCTGCAGAAATAGTACATTCATTTAGTGCAGAAAAGTAATTTACAATAGAAGACATTTTATAATGTTCCTCTTAAAGAAGATGTTAAGTTAGCTTATTTTATTATGTTATATTTAAATGACAAGGAGTTTAATTGCTGTGGACTAAATCTCGTGAATTCTTAAGGTGAATTTTGTAATGGACATTGATGGTCCATTACAGTACCGCATTTTATTTTGTTTTTGCATATTTTTTGGCACGGATAGGCGAACGAAAATCTTGAATTTATTTTAAGGTGTCAATTTATTAATTATTTAGCCTATGAAGGTGGGAGGAGAGAGGAGTGCGGCGAATCTGTATAGCCTGTATGTCTATGGAGATCGGTATTCACGAAATGACTCCAACTGCTGGTTTGCCCCCCTATACCATAAAAAAACAATAAGAGAAAAAATCATTTCAATATGTAATGAACCCACTAACCGTAATTTATATTCATGCTCCGCTTCTAAATAGGTTTTTCTAAATAGGTTTGCATTTATTCACAATGACAAAAAACAGTACAGAAGAAGTAGGCTTTGTGGGTTTACCCACAATTTAGAACCCGCTTATTGGGAAATAAATGTGAAAGTAAAAAATGAGCGTAAAAGTATTTTTCACGTTTTTATGTTTCATGAAATAACTATAAAATGAAAAGAAAAGAACATCGTTAACTAATGGATTAAAAACTAATCAAAAGGAAACTTAACTCTTATTATTTTTTTTTATTACTTTATAGCTGTAAGATTTAGACAAAAAAAAATACAGAATTAGTCATGGTCACATAAATAAAGAATATTATTATTGCAATCGACTGGCATAGGGGCGTACCCCTCGCTGGCATGATACCGCGGCAAATTAAGAATAATTTTCAGACAATTTCAAAATGCAGTTTCTTTAAGGTTTACCTTTATTAACTCTGTGACTTTTATATGTTTAAGGTACAAGAGACACGTACAAAATTTTATCGGCGCACTAAAGTGAACAATCGTTAAAACCCTATACGAACCTGGAATGTCTTCGGGGGATAGATTTGTCGATATTCTCATGTCGTCACTTTCCTAATGTATGAATGAGTTTACAAAAGTCCTAATGGAAGTGGTCTTGTAGTGTTCCGTAAAGAGTACCACAAATATAACCCAGTCACTTTCGGTTGCAAAATCAGCTTCATATCATAATTACATTCATCTATACAGCAAATGAAACCGCCCAAAGTACAACTTTATACTTTTACTGGTGGACCCAACAGACCCTGTCCAGTCATTAATGGAAAATATATTGTCATGGTAAGTATTTTTATGTAGCCGAATTGTCAACCCATTATTTTACCGTACAATAGTGTATTAATTCAAGTTGAGCTACTGACTGCAGCGTTTTGACAGACACAGACACAAAATGACTGTCTGATGTCTTCTAGAATTTTATTACATGTATATCTATATTATATGTACATGTTTATGTTGTCATGGCGATATTCTATGTGAGAAAATAATAAGGATGATTTTGTCTTTGTAAGAATAGAAGTGAGTAGGTATGTCTGCTAATAGCGTCTGCTATTGAGCTTCAGTTTCATTTGATCGAAAACTTCATCCTTCTACTGTTTCCTTTTATTTACACTAACATTATAAAGAGGAATAATTTGAATGTTTGTGTGAATTGAATAGGCTGTGATACCATTTGAGTGATTTAATAAAAGCGTAATATTATATCATTTATTTATTTACACAAAACACACACACAATGTAGCACTTAACGTAACGTATGTGTACATATGAAACAATTAACTCAAGAAAGTGGATAAAACACACAAAATCAAGAAAAATAAAACAAACAAAACAAAAAATAACTATTTAACTGACCTTAAATTTTATTAAGCTCCTAACTTACGATATTTTTTGATAAACAACCATGTGAAACCGGAACGGGCTGCATGTGCAGATTAATAAATGATAATTATTATTATTATTATTTGCTAAGTAGTAAAAATCTCTATCATATAATAGTTTAAGGTTTAACAATTGTAGACCATATTAAATAGATTAATAAAGATTTGCAGTTCAGTCTTTCGTTAATTACAAATAAATCTCCGACATCCAATAGATAGAAGCTAAAAAGACGGAGATGCTGCAGTCTGTAACTTATATTAGAATAAAATAGAGGAATATTAAGTCGGAGATGTTTTTTCTTATTTATTTAAGTAATATACTTATCATAGATACTTTTCTCACTGTTTTCATGCTTTTTATTGTAAGCTCAAGTACGCTGCCATGGACTAACTTATAAAGTTAGCAAATTCGAGTATTTTATTTAGGCTCTTGGTCTGTTAATTACAAAAATAGAACATGCATGTTTTGTTTTTGTAATTAACTCACAAACCCCACGAATCGCGTCGCTTTGCGGCGATGTCATGTGAATCAATGTCGGTGATGGCAATTGTATATGTATATACACAGTGTGAGCAAATTAACAGAAAGTGTTAGAATACAATTAGTACGAGATGTCACTCGCAGTCCCCGTCTCGTACACATGGGGTGTCGACAATTAGGTTACGAGCGGCACCTTATATATTATACCGCGGGACGGCACTTCATTACGACACAAAAGAATTACTTCGTACTTATAATTCAATAAAACATCTCATTTTTTTCTCTTTTAACGACATATGTGGCTTTTATTTGATATTGTCTTAACAGTTCATAGTTTAGCTACCCTTGTTTTTATCTTTTCAGTTATTTATTATTTAAAGCACTCCGCTTTTTTTGTTCTGTTATTTGTTTTTTTTATTATTTTTATTGCATCAATAATATATTGCCTTCCCAGATGAACTTTTCTAAGGATACATAAGCTATATTACATTAAAAATGTCATTCTTTCAAAACGGCTCGACCGATATTTGTAAGAATCTTCGTCAGGACTGCAAACACTAATAATTCTCTTACTTTAAGTACAGTAAGAGGTCCTTGTTTTAATCAATGATTTTTTATCACAATTTAAATAACCTGTTGTAGGTTTAAGTATCAGGCAAACAGATTGCGGTTTAGTACCATGAATGATTTAAAAAAAAATATGTAAAAGTAGATTTTTCATATGATTCATCACACTAAAGTACGAAATGGAAAGCTTCGAACAAGCAGCGAGTATGACACAATAATAAAACTTTGACAGAAATGGGGACAGGAAGGCCGTCTCGACGCATCCGCAAACTGCCGAGCGCTCTTTTAGAATGTGTTTCGTTAAAACTTGAACGCAGATTTTGTTTTTTTTTTGTAAATAAATATTAAAACTGAAAAATAATTTTGCACTAAGCTGAATGGAGGAGAATTTAAAATACTTTTCATAGCTTAGTACCTACACAATATAATCTTGACAATCTCTTGACAAGTAATATAATGTATACCTCGATAAATCCTATTAATTCAGTATTACATTATTAAGTAGGTACAGAATACGAATATATTATAATGTTTTTTTTTTTTTTTTAATGATGTAACGGAGCAAAAGAGCAGTCGGAGCCATTCGCACAGAGGCTATACAGATGCGCTGCCCTCCTTTCTCCTACTACCTAACCTGGGCCACCGGCTAATTATACATTGTTATAAACGCAAAATACACTAATTGTATGCGAATTATTTGTAATGTCATGTACCTACTCGGACGCAAACCTAAAATATCTATACATTGTAGAATACATTTTGGAACGTTTATTTTGTGTATCCACTAGTTTGCTTCCTCGGTCTTACTCGCGTAAGTAAACTAGCTTATAACATCAGACTGACAATCAGGATCATCATATATACTTCTCTGGTGATTGTCCTGTAATTCAGAGAATTTGTTGTTTGATTAGTTTTATTCAGAAGCTTTATTTTTGTTCACTTATTAGAAAGCAAAAACTTGAAGCAAAAAATTATCCACTAATTTTAAATTGAATAGTAAATAAATACTCTTCTGTTTGTCACGAGTCCTGCCTTTGAGAAGATATTTATTACTTGGACACCCGAGGGTCTACAAGTAATTCACGATTCTGCCTTTTACATCAAAAGCAACCTGAATTCAAAATTATAATTTTCTGCAAGATTGATTCACTTTTAAATAAATATTAAACAGAACGCTTACTGTTGTGCAATTGTATATTCGTGCAGAGAAAAACATGAATGTGCTTGAAAAGTAGTAATGAGTACTAAATAACACGGAGAAGATACCTGCGTGAAAATCTGTCGGTGCCCGGAAAAACATCGGAACAACATTTTATATATGTGATAATTACAGATTTAAAGGTATTATTACTTTCTACAAGTTTTGCAAATCGCTTTTACAACCACAATACTCTTTTAAGCCTTCGAGTTTAACCCGGACCTCACAGGGAACGTTGAAACATATGCGGAGCCATTTTCATGATTACCGACGCCCACAGACATACATCTACATAGAGGCTCCATAGATGCGTTGTCTTCCTTTCTCCTCCCGCCTCTATGGACCACCGGTTACTTACACACCACACGAAACGTGACAGCTGTACGCCGGTCTCGTGTAAGCAGCCGAATCGGACCGGCACGACCTTCCCGGTCGTGCCGGTCCAATTCGGCTGCATGTAAGCATGCAGTGTGGCACTACCTCTTTCAAAATCTCGTGCGAACGCATTAAATTTCAGAACAAATTATTAATAATTACATAAACACAGAAGGAGCTTGGGAGGAGAATGTTCTTTCTCTTATCTTAATTATTGATATCTTTAGTGGTATTATTTAACTTTAAGGTAAGTAACATTTACTGCACGAATGCGCTCTAGCAATGTTTTAAGTTAAATCTACCACATAAGGTTTTTGAGATAAAATTACATAACGTAGGAAGGTACACATTTTTGCTTATTCTCATCATTGGTACGTCCAGCTTCTCGTTCTCGTCTCTTCTCGTCTAGGTATTCAAGGACTTTTAGCATGAATATTCTTGTCAAATTATTTATATTTTTGTAGACACACATTATTTAACCGATTACTGAGCGACCTGGTGTCTTTCACAATACAGAATACTTAAGCCTCCATGAATAGGCAGTTCTTGAATTATTAATGGTATCCCGTCCAAGCTTTAGACCTTTTCGGTGGCCGTCACAAGTCACAAGTTGTAAGCCGGTCACGTTATTCCTGACGCAAAATAAATCTTAGTATAAACACCTTATATCAGGCTTTTACTTATGCTGTCGACACGCTTGGAATACGTATATTATTATTTTGTTTCTAAGAACACGCTACTAATATTACCTAATAAGCAAAGTACATTGTTGCGGATCAGCCAGCGGAGTAAGTAAAGTACATTGTTATATTTATAAACACTTAATATTTGCAACGTATATTATATTGTATAAAATAGGTATATAATAGTAATAGCAATGAAATTGAGCTTATTTTATGTTTTGACGCTGACACAGTAACCTTCTTCATCAGCGTTAAGGCAAATTGTTTTTAGAATAATTTTTTTTTATCATCGAATCATAACGATTTAACAAATTATTTCGCTCGAGATTTTACAAAAAATTTCAACAATTTTTAAATGCTGTTTCATTGCGACTAAATAAACGGTGAGAAGGTAATTAATGAGACATGATGAATTAAGTTTATACTTAATAACTGTACGTATCGATATTTTGTATCGGGCGAATAATCTGCAAAACTTCATGTTCGTGTTCATATCCGTAATTATATAAATATTCCTTGAGATTCAGATACAATAATGAAACAACCCAAATATTTCTGGTCATTCGTTGAATCTAAAAAAAATGTTCAAATTCGAAGTGAATTTGAACTTGATTAGAATTAGAAGCTCATTCATACATTAGGTAAGTGACGACATGAGAATATCGATAAATCTATCCCCAGAAGACATGTCGGGCTCGAACAGGGTTTTAACGATGGTTCACTTCAATGCGCCGATAAAATCTTGTACGTGTCTCTTGTACGTTGAACATGTACAAGTCACATCTCTGTGTAATAAAAGTAAACCTAAAAGAAACGGCATTTTGGAATTGTCATGTAATGTCGTACCGTCTACGTGTAGGATCATCTTTATCGGTCCAATAATGAGATCAGATGGAACCTTTTAATTGTCTACCGACGCCTATAGATGTAATTTCTATGCTGAATTTTTGCCGTCCTTTTATTATTGCCTCCAACAGGGCGCCGGAAACTTACAAACCGCAAGAAACGTGAGTGCATTTTCTTACTTTACGGCCCTCGGGCCAGACCATTGCAATAATAATAACATTCTTTATTCAAGCGACCATTGCTGATTCTGGTTAGTACATTAAAGTCTTACAATTAAGTTAGTAGCTATTTTTAAAGTTTTCATTTTATATAATTTATTAATTAAGCAAATCGGCATGGCTAACTAAAAACTAAAAAAAAAAAAACTAACACTCAGTATGTATATAGCGCTGGTCTGACAAAGTGTGATAGATTTTCGCAATTATCTTTTCACAAATGTTTAATAAATCCTGGTCTGATGATATCTATCTTAAAATATTAACAGTAAGATTTATCTGCATCCGTTTATGTGTAATTGTAAAGATAAATGACTGCCTTATTTAGCTTAGACGCTACGCAGAGGTCGTACCCACTCCAAGGCAGTACCATATACCCTGGCAGTACGTAATAGGCTTTATAAACATTCATGTTCATGTCTTCGAAAGCCTGATGAAGGACCAAGAATTCAATCAGACACATCTATTTCTGTTGTAGTTAGCGGTGTCGAACTATCGATATTTCCACTTTTGATAGTTGACCTCGAAAATCAGTTGTAATATCGATAGTATTGATATTTTTGATACTATAGATATTATCGATAGAATAAAATATGGCAATCCTATTTATGAACTATTATAGTGTCGATACTATCGATAGTATAGATAGCACAGCGACTATCGAAGTTAGGTACTAGCGATAGTATCGATGCTATTAAATGTCATCAAAAATATCGATACTATCAACAGTTCTATCAATACCTCACTATTGACACACTATCGATAGTGTATCCATATAAGCCTATCGAGCGGCATCACTAGTTGTAGTAAGCGCGTTGAACCCGTTCTAGTCCTACACTGTTGTCTAATATTTCCTTACTTTTCATATGTTTTTCGCCCATTTGAATGTGGCTCTTACCTACTCTACATGCATTCTACCTATGACTTACAGTTTATATTAAAATGCAAAGTAAACACCATACACGCAAGTATGGTGCACTTAAGAGGTAAAATGAAACTTTTTTTAAAATTCAGTATTAGACAAATTTTTATTTAACTAAGCAAGAATAAGGACTTGCTACAGAGTTTAAATCACGCACAAAGTAAAAAGTTATAAAAAGGAATTTATTACAAAACATGAAAGCAAAAAATTTAAAGTTAAGATAAATAATTATTGTAGTTGTTGTGGTATTATTAAGACATACTAGCGTTTGCTTAAATACCGATTCACGCTAAATATATTTTGTATAAATTTATACTATAATAATTGATAATACTGTCGTCACAGTAATATACTATAATATGCAAGATCTTATTTTAAAGATCTTGTGTTAGATATTACATAAATATTTAAGTTATGACTGTCGACAATAACTATGTATCTATGATAAATTCCAAATGAGTTTTAGTGCTAGAAGTAATCAGGTTTTATTGCGTTCAAATGTTTTGAATTGAAAACACATCGCCAATAACGAAAGCAATAACAATAACAATCCATCAATACCTAAGTGCAGTTTGATCGGTTTAACGGAAGACCAAATTCCGATTTTATCACTCGCTCCTAGCATATTTTTCCACTTTTCAAGCTTTTTTATATAGCTTATGGGAGCAATAGACCAATTAGAGCTGTATCATCGTTATGTAGACGTGTAAGTACTTCTTCCCTTTATCGGGCCATCGAAAACTTTGAAACTGCACGAAACGCGACAGCAGCTTATTTGGTATGCAGTTGTGTTGCATTCTTGCCTCCTTAAGAAAACTTACAAATAGCGGGAAACGCAATAGCTTAGCTTCTTTTTTTTAAGATTTAGTGGGGCAAATTTTCATGACTACCGACGCCCAAAGATAGACCCCCGCATATAGACTATACAGATGCGCTGCCCTCCTTTCTCCTCCCACTTCAATGGGCCACCACCACGAAACGCGACAGCACAGCAGTCACTTTACGGTGCCGTGCCGGCCCAATGGAGCATAACACTTCCTTGATAATTAAGTAGAGAATGTGCGAGATAATTTGTATATTTAAATATCTGCAGCATTGCAGCGATTTGGATATCTCTCGCTTACACGATACCAGCGTAAATTGCCAGCTGTGTTGTCGTATTTCGTGCGGGGGCCTGCGAGTACAACGAGGGTGGAGAGCGACGTGTCTGTATAACCTCTTTACCTATGTTTATTAGACAGTCAGTACAGAGTGCTACATATCACGATCCTTACACACTCGCCTTGTTTCCTACACATTCATAACTCTCTTCATACATACACGCCGGTTGAAAATACTCGTGACGTCATTTTCGCACGTGTGCGATCGATTTGATTATAGCACATCAGTGACTAGTTGTCATGTACCGTAAGTCATGATGGTGACGATTAAAATTTATTACAAATAGATATAATTATGATAAGTATAATAATAAAAAAGTAATGGTTATAATGATTATAAATTTAAGAAAAACCTTAGAGAGTTAATAAGAATACAATAGGGAATATGCGTATGATTCAAATAATGATAATTTTTTTTATATGTAAAGTCTTTTCCTGTAGATGTGCGTACGTATTAATATTTTGTTGTATAATTTTGTTTTCAATCAGAAAATAATTATTGAAAAGTGCAAAAATTATGCGGGAAGATTGAATTAGGTGAAACGCACGCCATTGGTCGGAACGAATTGTGACGTCAAAGTTCATAAATAACATCATTGTTCACGAGCATTGGAGCATTGCCATTGGTGGTTGTTATGATGCGTGACATCATGTCAGCGCGGCAAAATGGCGATCGTTTAAAAAGCTGTTATCGGCCTACTAATTTGAAACATTTTTTTTGAACTTAATATTGTTTTTTCAGCGCTGATATTTTTTTATATTAATGTAATTATGTAAATTATCATTTAAAAATATAAAAAAAATACATGCATATTCCCTATTAGGTACAAGTTTTATCGTTGTCTTGGAATGTGAAAAGTCAGGCGGTTGTTTGAAATTTTAGAAGATATTTAAACTAGAAAAGCAAAATTTATAAGAGACCATTATTTGTTCTTTATTAAAATCAAAAATGATTTCGAAATGAATACCATATATTTAAATAAATCACAACGAAAATGTAACTCTTTCCATTGTATTTTTCTATAGTGATGCGGAAAAAAGGTAAATTGATTTAAACCCGGATATTCCACCACTATTTCCAACCGTCGCGCTGCTACTTCTGTGTAGTCAGTACCCGGTTTGACATTGGAGGGAAGCATTTTCCTGTCTTTAAGAGCCTATTCGTTACATACAAACACACACACTCACAAACACACAAACAAATATAATATCTTCTTTATAATATTAGTATAGATTAACCAGTAATGAAATAAGAGGTTACGTATGAACTTGGGCAAAAAAAATACATCTAGTAGTAATCATATCAGATATCCGTAAGGCGTAAACGGAGGATGCGTAAACTAGCACGTCTCGTTCATAATGTGTACGTGATGAAAATAGTAGATATTTCGTAATGTGGATTAGTGTGTAGTGATGTATATGATTGTACAGGGTTTTGTGAAAAAGCCTTTTACTTTGTAGACCAAAATAGTCTGTTATTTAATTTTATAATAATATTATAAAATTAAATAACAGACTATATTATGCTAAATAAATTAATAAATAAAAAAAAGCCGCGGTAATTTCAATCTTAACCCTGACGTGTGAACAGCCGGAGTAACAATCTCTATGTGATTTTTAGTGAATAGGGTATTGAATGTAATGTTACATTTCTTTTTGCTATTTAATAGATCATCATTGTCGAATATATTATTATGTAGAAAAATAAAAATATGAGGACAACACATTTATCTATATAATTCGAATTTTTGTGTGAAAGTTTGTATGTTGGTTTGTGACTCCTTCACGCAAAAACTGCTAAACTGATTTTCATGAAATTTGGCACACACATAGAGGGTAACTTGGATTAACACATAGGATAGTTTTTATTCCCAACAATGTTCCTATGGGATGCCATGGGATGATTTTCAATTTTCCACGGGATGTAAATTTATGCGGTGAAACTGCGGGGAGCAGTTAGTTATTTTATAGTTTTATACTTATTATTAGACCCTCTGGTTTTTATGTGTTTATTAGTAAAATAAAAAACTTTTAATAAAATGAATAGTAATTCTTTTGAATTTATGTTTGGTAAACAACTATCCCCATCACATTGTACGGGAGCGAAAACAGAATGAAGTGTTGTCGTTTTATTTTTACTCATTTTCGGTACTTTAAATGCAAAGAGACGTCGCAATTTTTCGCTAGGCCGCTTTTAGGCATTGTCATTATGAATCTTTGTTTTCTGATGAGCTTTTAGCCATCACTAAAAACGTGACTTAAAACTGACTGCATATTTAACAACACGACGCTTTTCACGGTGTGCATCTCGGATGAATTAATACTTTGATCACTTCGACATAATAGTTAAATTAAGTTGGTATTAGTAATTTATTAAACTATAATATTTATAAAGATCTTCGGCTTAAAATATAAAAGGTGCCCATCAAATCGTACCTATTAATGTCATTTCTATATTACTTTGAGATTGATTCGGGAAAGCTCACTTTATTGGTGTGTTACTTCCAGGATCTTTGGTGGATTCGGCAGGATATCGCTTACCACGGGACTCTATATTCTTTTCACCTTACTTTCTTATTTTGGGCTCCGACCGCAGTTAAGCATGGAGAAGGATATTACCGCGTGATTATAGAATTCTACATGTCGTGGACAAAGCACTAAGCACTTAAGTTCGGAGATTCGGGGGTTTAAGAATCTCATTCCTTTTAACTCTCGCTCAAACTTAAATTAAAATATAAATATTACAGTTTTTTTTTTACCAACGAGATAATACGACCAATAAAACTGCTCCTATCCCTTTACCAACAGAAACGAACAAGTGCACATGCTCGAACAGTTAAGCTAATAACTGTTTTAACATAAATAGTTCCTATTTCACAGACAAAAAAAAACACACTTACCTAATGTGCAAGTTCTCGACTTAAAAATTTAACTGCTGTCCTATGAAACTATCATATACAGAAAAACTCGCGAGTGACAAATGGTACATAATAAAAAAAATACAGACTTACTTTAGATTATCGCCCGTTTTTACCACAATCGTTCCTTTACAAAAGTTTTCAGCGCTATAAATGCAAAAGTGCCGCGCTATTCCACGCCACACCGCATTTACCCATTATCACTGTAACTCTTCATTCGCTTTCCAGGAAAATTATTCAACGCCACGACTTGAATAATGTTGAATAAGTAAAGCTTCAAATCTCTTGTTTTCAGATGGCGTTAATAATGTCTTAGATTTTAAACGGATTTAAAATAGTTACCAATATTCTGTTATAACTGAATTTGCACATCTACTGCTTCAATTTTCAATCTATTAATATATAAGATCACCATAATATAACCTTTATGTACTAGTAAATGTAAATTGTAATGTATATGTCTTGTGTTTTGTAACCTATCAGTGTAGTACTGAATTAAGAGTTTATTATATTGTATTCCACATTGGTTTTACATATCAGTATTTGTAATAAGTCGCCATGTAGAAGTAATATGTTAACACGTTCACTGCGTATCAGGCCCATTTAGGCCTGACGCGGTATTTCAGCTGGTGCGGACGAAGAAAACTGTGTCCCTCTCGCTTGTGCGTAACGATTATCTCAGGTGTTTGTAAAAATTCGACTGAGTCAAATATATATTTCAACTTGCGGTCAAAATTGTAGGTGTTCCCCATCAAAACATAACGGCAGGCTTTTATCGACCTACCACGCACTGACGGTGAAAAACATCCGCTGAGTGCGGCGTCGGGCCTATTTCGGCCCCCCCTCCCAACAGGCATTTAGCGACCCGATACCGCACAGAGCGCGCGCCCCGCCATTTAGTGTTGTGCAATCTAACTGATCTGACGTAGCATTCGATACAATCGCGTTAGAAAAAAATATAAATGATGGCAAGCAGCAAAAGAAAAATACAAATTTTGGAAAATAGAGTAATTCGCCCTGCAGTTATTGACAGTAACAGTGACAGCAGTGAAGAAATATTTCCCACTAAGAAAAATAAAAAGAATTTGAAAAGAAATGTGCACGGAAAACGAAGCACAAGCGGTAAGTTTTGTTTACTACTTACACATATCAATCTGTGATCTGATTGCTGTAATGATTAGAGCACACCCTTAAAATATTTTCACTTAATATAAAATGACCTTATACAGCGTGTAACGGAAAAGGGGTGTCAACCCTGAAGGTGGTGAACGTGGTAATGAAACTGAACAACTTTCCTTAAGTAACATAGGTCGAAATTATAAAAAAAAAATTTTTGGACTTCTAACAGTAATAAAGTTAACCAATCAGCTGATGGTCAATCTTGTAAGGGAGGGCCAATTTTTTTTTTCATATTTCGATCTATGTTCTTTGGGGAAAGTTGTTCAGTTTCGCGAGTTCTGTGGTAAAACTCATAAATTGTTAAAAAATGGTAAAAATCATTTCAGAAAATCAAGTAATACCTAAGGAAAATGACCATGTCCTTGAGATGAGCGCTATACGAAGAAATTGTGCAGGGTGCTATGACAGATTGCGGAAAACCTATAATCGTACCGAAGCAAAAAAAAAAGTGAAGAAAATAAAAAAATATTGTAGGCTTTGTGTAACCTGTTTTCAAGACAGGCATAAGTAAATAAAAAAAATTTTTAGTTCTTTTACGATAATTCTGTTTTATTTTCGATATACCCTTATTTTTATCTATCACATCACTACTAAAAAAACTATCTAGTGCGGTTCAGGTCGATATCGGCCTGCCGCTTTTCCTGTTTAATTTCTCATTTCCTGTTTCTCAGATCCCGGGGCGAATCAAATCTAAGGAAGTTGGGTTCTAGGCCATTCTAACAATATAAAAAAAAATGTATATATTATGTTTCCACAAAGATATAGCAATTTAATCTATCCTAGTGCTGGTGGGTCTAGAAAGACCTGCCACGCACTGGCGGAAATATCACTGGGGGCGCATTTTGGCCCGACGCCGCACCAGACGAAGAATTATGATTTTACTTGCCGCAGTGAACGTGTTAATTAGCTATGTTCAATGAAACATGCAACGGTTCAGTATTAGACGTTATCCTGTAACAAGCTTGTTGTTTGTTCCATTATTCATGATATTCTCGTCGTCATTTCAATATATCCCTAACCGCCGAGTCACGAATAATGGACATACGATCTAACAATATTAAAAATAATAATATGTACTGTATGTTGACAGCGTTTGAAAGAAATAACCCAAAAAAATTAAGGCTCTAGAATCTCGAAAATCCTCGAAATATCGAGGGAATCACCGTCCGTCACTGTAACACCGTGTGTCACCGTTCTTAAATCTTAAGCCGAGATTTTGAGAGAGATTGAGAATTTCTACGGACAGTTATCAAGTCAACACGATCCGTTTTAAGTCTGGTCAATGATCCCAGAGCCAAACTTACCTAAATTACAACCCAAACCTACTAGAAGTCAGTCTGTACAGATTGAATCCTGCGTGTATGGTGTGTTTGTTTAAGTACGATTTTTATATATTAAGGTGATAAAGGGAAATCGGAGTCTACTGACCACTACTGATGTCCGTAAAAATCCGCATAATTATTAAGACAATGGATGAGATGCAGGCCGACCACAGACAGATAGACAGACGGAGAGCGGATCTTATTACCATTTTTAATACGGAACCTTATAGATTACTTTTCATCAAGTTGAAAGTTTCCTCTGGTGAAAGATTTTGACATGAGTTAGAACGCGAACAGCTCGTTTTACATTGTAACTTTCCGTGAAAAATATTAACACAAAAAAAAAAATTTACAAAAAAACATAAAACCTTCCTGCCTTAAAAATAATCACTTAATAGGAAATGAACAGAAAATGCCGGAACAAGATAAAAATTCAATTTAACATGCAGTCGGAGGCAAAAAATTTAATGGCTTTGTGCATGCCTCCGACCCCTTAGGGGTAGAACTTCAAAAATTCCGTCCTTAGTGGGTGTCTACTCAATAAAATGACCCTACTCATAAAATTTCTCAGTTTTCAGTTTTTGCTCGGCGATGATGAATCAGTCAGTCAGGATATGTTATTTTATAAGTATAGATATATCCTTTTCCCAAACTCTACAGCTAGTTTATCTCTGTTCCAAATTTAATCAAAGCTACTTGAGTCGTTTAGGCGTAATAGCTTAATAGATAGACAGAGTTACTTTTTCATTATAATATTAGTATTAGTTAGGCAGTAAGCACTTGAAAAATGTTTTTTTGTCATTGTATATTTTTTTGGTATTACAGTTGTGATAATAATGATACATCTTTTTGAAATCCTTGTATTGAGCCCTTTAATTTGATACCCATATTGTAGTGTTCGAATTAAAAAAAAAATATTGAACTGAAGTCTAATGGCGTAGCAAAGCCGCCATGTTTGGTTTTTTTTAACGCCACCTATATAAGAACACTTGGGCTGCTAATGCGAGTCAAACGATACCTTAACTATGTAAATCCGTCAAGCGGTTCTAGAGATATCAGGTAATAAAGAATATTACATACATACAAGATACGCGCGAAAAACATATACCTTTCCTTGGCAGTCAGGTAAAAATTATTACAAAAATGCCAAAAATTTAATTTTAAAAAGAAGTTATGTAAGCTTGCTTTGATTAAATAGCGTATTAATAAAAAGTATGTGTGCCGACTAACCGGGTAAGAGATAAAATTGTGAATTAAAATAACATATTTCATAGTAGATTTTAAATGTACGAGCGGGCTCCAGTTTTCATATAAAGATTCTTCTTTTATTCCCTTTAACGTGTATCACAAAGATATTTTGGAATAAATTGTTCGTACAAAACTGACAAGCAATAGAATAACATGTAATGTATGTTTAAATACTAAAGTCAATATTTAATATTATAAATGCGGAAGTGTGTTTGTTTGTTTTCTTTGTCCTTCTTTCACATCAAATCTATTCAATGGTAGTTGAGGGACTGAAAAGTGCCATCATTTTATTTCGAAAAACCACGCGAGCGAAGAATAGCGCGACAGCTAGTATATATAATAAATTACATAATGAATATGCCAGTAAATGTGAAGCACTCGGAATGTATCTGTTTTAGACCGGTATAGCTATTGCCAAAGGCATTTCATGTTTATAAGACAAATTCACTGGTAGGAAGTTTTATTAACTTTGAATTGGATGGAGGACAATTGTGAGTTTCTTTACAGTTATTTTGTATTACAAATTTCACAAAAGATACGAAAAAGTATTTATTAGCTGAGCTCTACTTGTCTTATAATAATCATCACTTTGTTGTTTGCACGTGTAAAAATAAATAAAAATATGTAAATTATTCCAATTTATGAGTGAAAACCGTACAAAATATTTGTTTTACGATCAATTCAAATTTTAAATTGTTTTAAGCTTTCACGATTTGTATTCATATTTATGTGATGTAAACGGGACTTAATCGCGTAATAAAATCCGAGAATTTGTATTATATATTATGTATAAAACCTAATAGAACAAACCTTTTTTTTTTGTTAGAGGAGGAGAATACATTGACATATGATATCTAGGAGCCCGGGTGGCCGCTAGACGTCTGTCGGACTCAATCAACACTTGGGAGTGCAATACCGACTATACTCCTACAGCTGCTATAGTTGGAGAGTCCAGTACAAACAACAGGATCCTTCTAGCTACAGGCTGGCCTCGACGGGAAGGCCAGACTTCTCCTCCCTAGGGACTTGCCGCCAGCCTCTGAAGAGATCTTTATTGTAGTAACCTTGCAATTGGGTCAGGTTCCTATCCCCCTATTTATCCAAATCGTCCGATTCGGACAAATTCGAAGAATCCGCCTGTCGTCCTATTCCACGCCGTCATCTGCTGATTCATAGGGACGGGTGGAGGACCTCCCAGCTGAGCTGCTCTTTTTCTAGCCTTTCCCCCCAAGCCTGTTATATATGGATAGCCTTGTCCGGCATAGCCATCGGAATCACAGAGGCACGCAAGAACCCCCCAACACGACATGGTGACAGCATCTACATCATCAATCGGACATATTACACATAGATGGGATTATATTATGTATTTGTATGTATTTGTCTACAACAGCAGTGCTGTCGCGTTTACTGCGTAATGTAAGTAGCCGATGGCCCACGGAGATGAGAGGAGAAAGGAGGGCAACGCATCTGTATAGCCTCTATGCAGATGTCTATGGGCGTTGGTAGACCTGAAAATGTCTCCGACTGCACGTTTGCTGACATAAAAAAAAAAGAAAAACAACAGCGAGTGTCATATTACCAGGTGACGAATATTGTAAATTGAAATACTGAACAGAAATACGAACTGTTCAATTAGAATTGATTGAACTTGTAGCAAATTAAAATTTAATTGCTGCACGGCAAATGATGCAACTGAATAATTTAGTTTCTATTCACGACTATACTGATAGGGTTGTACACTCGTTGAAAATAAACGTAAATTATATCATTTCTAAAAGTAAGCGAATTATTACTATCAAAAAGTAATTTGCTTACGAATATTTTGTATATTTCATAAATACGTGGAAAATCATTGTGGAATTAAGGAATTGGAGTGGCATTGGTGGAACCCTCGGTGTGCGAGTCCGACTCGCACTTGGCCGGTTTTTCAAACTATAACACGGGACCTGGCAAAAATTCCATTCCTCGCTCTCTACCCCCGCACCACCCCCGATGTCGCCATATTAGGGCGACAACGGGGGAAGTGCGGCGGTCCCAACTTACGGCGTCTGTGTAGTACATAGTCATAGTTTGAAAGAAGCTTCAGTTTTGAAGATATTGATAGATTTAGTATTTGCTATTTTATTTTTCTCAATCTCTGTCAAACATTTTTTAAAAAACATTATAGTTTAAAATTTATTCACATATTGTGAGAATCTCTTAAAAGAGAAAGTTACAGGATTTTATTGACTGATTATATGTATTGTTTTCGCATTATTAAATTTTCTGGTAAAAAAAGGACAAAAGGTAAGAAAATGTTTGTTCTCTGTTGACAATGCTTTTTATTGCCCTCACATCTTACAACACACCAAGTACCTGAGAGCTCCCTTATATCTTAAGGGCCACTTGAGAAAATAATTGAGTTCATTGTCCAAGGCGAAGTCAAGTCACGTAGTAGAATGTTATATAATATTTTCTATTTCTCTAATAAAATTAAAGGAGTAGTTTGTAGGAGTATACACTCCTATAAACGATAAGATTATTTTTCTTTATTCTTGTAATAGAGAGAGCTATATCGATATAATATATAGAGAGCTTATAATAGACAAAAGATCCAGGATGGACGTGAGCAGCAAGAGATCGGACATCTTGGGGTTAATTTAAATTGGCCTATGCTATGTTGTGAAGCATGAATTTCTTTTTAATTTATGGTTAGCTATATATCTATAACGAATATTTTATTCTAATAACAGATGGGAAAGACTTAAAACCTTCGAATGAAGGTAAATACTAGAAGTGAATAATTTTTTGAAAGCGCACCGCCTACTCTTTATCACATTTCCTGACTAGCTCCTGATGGTTTTGCTGATATTATAATTATCTAAGACTGATTCTTGTAAGAAATAGGTGTAGCGGTATAAAGTACCTACTTCTTTATCAATTAGGATTTTAGGTAAAGGCTCTCTTTATGTACTTGTCATTCTATTCATGACCGCAGATTGTATTGAGTAATGACTATAAACACGCGAGGTAAAATATCAGAGAAATGCTGCTTATATTCACGTGACTAAATGTATGTATATTTTCTACTCCTTCACGCAAAATGATCTAAGCTAGATACACACCAGAGTTACATGAAATTTCGGATAGCTGCAGATCAGTTGGAATTTAATGTTGCCTTGAAAAAGAGAGGTATGCCTACCTAGGGATAGATTTTATGCAAGGGAACATCTGGATACCGCTAGCTTATAATAATGAAAATTTTATGTTTTAATAATCAAAATAACTCACCTGAAATTCTGGATTCAACGCCTTCCTTCCTTTATCCGTACCTTACAGCGTGGAAATGAATTTGGAGCGAAATTAATTATTTGTTGGAGTAAAATTAGTACTGAAGTAGAGCAGTTCTCAGCGGCGTATTTCTTATCAGCTCCTGGCAACTCCTGCATATTGTTAACTAGTTTAACTAATAATCTGTTTGCTGTGCATTGCCAGTTCTCTTGTCGCATAATACGTTTAGATGTAAAGATGCTAGCTTCTAACGTAAATATGTAACGTGCACGACGTATTCGTTGTAAAAAGATAGCTTATAACAGTGAGTCATCAATTAAATGTTATGTATTTATATTAATATAACTTTACTAGTGGGCCACCAGCGAAACTTTCACTTTTATTCAAAGAATATGTTATGTTGAGGTCGAGTAACGTCAAAAACAATTATCTTTCTTTTTTGAATTCGATAGATTCTCGTAATTAAATTAAATATATTACAGGGTTAAAGCGAAGTCAATAAGTATTGAAGTGGTCGCAATAGCCCCTTAGACCCTTGTTAACGAAGGAGAGGATTACACTTAAAATGAAGCATTTGAATCTATAATTTGTCATCTGTACTAAATCTGTTTTACATAGGTAAATGTTTTTGAATCTGTTGTTTTTGTGCGAAAGAACAACAAATACCTATATAAAAAGACTAGCTAGTGCCCGCGACTTCATTCTCCTAGCGTAGTTCTATTACTTATAATCAAAGTGATAAGTTGTTGTTTGCTTGCGGTGTGCCGAAATTCCGATTCCCCGTAGGAACGAGTGATTATACCGCAGTAAAAAGTATTCTAGATTGACCAGGCTTAGTATCTATACACGACAAAAAGTGTAATTCGAATCCGCTCAGTAGTTTCGGAGATTATCCTGGAGAAACAAACACAGACATACAAGAAAATTAAATAACATATAAAAGTATTCTAATACTATTTTAAAATCCTCCTTCCCCCCTAGTATTTCGTAGAAAATATTCATTGTACAGACACAGAGATTTTACTGTTTTATTATATGTATAGATAGATTTTGCAATTATAATCTTAATAACGTAAATGTATATTTTGATTTCAGCTTCATTAAGTCTAGACGCCGCATAAATTTAAATGGTGTTACTGTTGTCTCATTAATTTAGAACAGCCTCCAAACAGATTAAAAATTCTTCCAAGGATTACTTATTTCGCGAACGTAGACTTAATTATGTCTAAATTTATTCTCCTATTTCTAAAAAGGAATTTCTTAATCTACACAGATCATAGATCACATGTACATAGATCGTAAAACCGTTAAAGCTTGTATTAAATTTTTGTGGTATCTTAGACTATATGTTAGGTATTCAAAATGCATTTTGCCGGTCTATGGTTTTACAGAATAAAATATCAGGTAAGATATGGGTGAGAAATTCAATAAAATGTTATGTATTTCAGATTTAATGAGAAGCGTATCTGTGATATCTTACTGTTGTTGGCATTGCTGTTGTTTTTTTTTTAGCCTATGTTGTCCCACTGCTGGGCAAAGGCCTGTTCAGGCAATTATTGTTGTTACTTAACCTTATTTTTGGTGACGTAGGGGAATACATCCCCATTCCCCCTCGACAGATCTGCACCTTGTCGTGGCGAGGGGCCTTAGTAACCGTGTCTCGACCGAGGCACGGTGAAGTCAAGAGGGATCCCAGGAGGCGACGCTCCGTGTGGTCTTGACCGTGGGCCAGGTATGCAGACAGGAAAGGTCGCGGAAGAAGACGCTTATCGGTGTGTTGTTGCCGGCCTCCCTATCCTCTGCGGTCGTTTTGAGGTAAGAGCAGATGCGCCACTGGATTTCGGAGTTCGATGCCTGTGGGATGTGGCTAAGGCTTTGCAGGTACCGGCTTGCCTATGCCGACGGCCCCTGAGTGGCAGTCTCTAGGTTGGTCCATCGCCCTGGGGATGGGGGTCTTGGAGGTAAGGCGCGCCTTTTGTGTTTCAGGTTCCACTTGCTGTTGGCGGGGAGCTCCATGCTTTCCATTCCACGGGCGAGGGCC
>LUGF01058424.1:28788-42163 GCA_001625245.1 Calycopis cecrops | reverse complement strand
GCCCGCCGCTTGTTTGTGTGGCGGGTAATCCACGGAAGAGGGCAGTGGATGTAGCATCCGTTTCCATTGCCCTCGTCTTGAGTGGAACGGGAGGAACGCCGGAAGGTTTTAGTGGGTATACGCCGCACGTGTTGTGGCGGGAGTCCCACATAGACACTCGCTTCCCCCGAAGGCGAGTGGTATGCGTAATGCATTTCCTCCATTAAAAAAAGGGGAATATACATTTTTGTATGATACTAAGGAGCCCGGGTTGCACTTAGACCTATGTCGGACTCGACACTTAGTGCAAGACCGACTAAACCCATGGTGACTTTTACCGCTATAATCGGAGGTTCCCCGATTCCTCATACAACAGAATCCCTCCGGCGACAGGCTGGCCTAAGGTGGATAGTAATTGGTAAATCATATTACGATTTATAATTGAAGAGAACTCGTTTCAATTCTTTAAGTCCGATCACCAAACAAAATAGGATTCTTAAAAGTTAGGAAGAGGAGATTTGTGAGATGGATAAACACTGAAGTTTAAAAACAAAGCCATGGAACCTGAGTATTTTCTATTCAATATAATCTACTGAACTCAATTTATTACATCAAATGAGCCCTAAGTTAGGACAAGCAGACCATTACGTAGTCTGAACTAATAGCATGAAACTATTAAACTGGAACTTAACAAGCATGAAGTTAAACTAAACTAATGAGGTGAGAACTAGTGTGTGCGGTAGGCGTTTAGTTCTCAAACAACTTACTAGGCGGACCTGAATGTAAGACCCTTATGAGTTGTAACCGCAAGAAATTCATTAAGTTCATTTGAGACATTTTTTTAAAAACAAGCTCATTAGGAACAATACCTATTAGACTACTTAGCCCAATACTAGCTAGTTTGAATATTCATAATCATTATCGGCATCAAAAATTCTGCATTTGATACTCCTAGGTTATGCCATTTAAAGAGAGAGCTAGTCATCACCTATAGATATTAAATTAATATAGATAATAATAAATGTCATGTAATTTTTTACTGCAGTTTCACATTTCAAAAATATTTTGCTGTAAAATAAAATGATAATAATCTCATTCACGAAGCCGAACGCGTAGTAAAATTTTACTATAAATGAGAAAAATGTTATAAGTGTCAAATATTAGCGTCGAAAATAAATTCAGATTATAATCTGAGCGGTTTATAAGCCGTAAAACAATGTACCTTTTGTCCTGGAGTACACGCGCGATATAACAACAACGAGACAATTAGGCGCGCTGCCGAACAATATTCATTCAAATGCCTATTTCACATCTCTGTTTCACCGACACTCGAAATAGACGAGTTGATTTCAAAAAGAAATAACAGCTGCATTGTTTTTATATTTGTTGTGCCATTTTTATTTGATTAAAATACAAGTTGGAACAAAACATTGCTGCTCTTAAAACAATAGATTCAAATAAGTTTTGTGGCAAGCAGACTTCCAAAAAAAAAACCCTTCTGGACCGCAATGTTGAATTTGCAAAATGTTGGATTTGTATGATGTTGAATTCGCAAAATGTTGATTCCCAAAATGTTGAAGTCGTAAACGGTTGAATTTCCCATCCGGATCACAATGTTGAATTCCTAAAATGACGAGTTCGCCAAAAGTTGAACTTGCAATATGTTGAATCATAACTTTTAAGTTACGTTGCTGGGTGTATGGCATTATTGTTCCGTGTTGTATGGTACTCAAAAAATATGTTGAAAGAGTGATCAAACAAAAAAAAAACAAATTTTGTGATACATTTTCCTTTATTAAAACAAGTATTTACTAAAATATAAAAAAATCCTTGTTGCTTGCTTGCTCTTTAACTAAAACAAAAAATCCGCAAAATGTCTCCTAAACTGAAAATTACCAGACTTGTAATCCTTAAACTAACATCAAAACAAAAATAAAATATAAGTAAAAAGTTGTGAAAATATAATTAGAATCCTAATTTAAGTCTAATATATATAATTCTTCTTAAAAATTGTAGAGGTAGCAATTTTTCCATTTCAAGTTTTTTTAATAACTGTGAATACCTCTTGTCAAATAAAACATCCTTCTATTCTCTCTCTTCTATTTTTCTTATATGGAAAAAAGTAAGATCGTGCAACTTTCCGATCATAGAAATTTGCTTCTTTCATTAGAGTTTTAAAAACCAAAAATATATTAGGTGTTTTTGGGAGTCGTGAATTTATTTTGAAACCCTGGGACACTTTACTTGTTGAAAATATTTTTTTCAATCTAACCAAGCGTACCTTTATCTCAAATTTTTATTAATAATAATTGCTTCGAGTATGTAGGTAGAAGTAGATACTGCTTTTAGCCGACTAAAATATGTTAACCCAGTTTGATATAGTGTTTAAATTGTGTTGTGTTCAATTTATTTATTTTTTTAATATTAACAAGATAAAACAATGCTATTATTATAAAATGTATAAGATTATTTAAATTACCTAAACAACTCCTTAGCATCTCACATGGCGTCTTCACTACGTGAAGCCTAGGACTTTTATGTAATAAATAAATAACTCATCGATATAAGTAGTGTACTAATGATTTTGCTTAGTAGATGGGCGACTCATGCCTACATAATGATTTTGTTTCGTCGTTCATCGGTGATAACCCTCACACGAATTAGTTGTTCTGTGGGGATCGTCTGCACAACTAATCAATTTGTGATCCATGCTGAACCACTGCTCTTCAAAATACTGCAAAAAATTGTATCTACAATATGCCGCCAGGCTTCTGTCATATACTTTGGAGGAAGTAACACAAAATAAGAGCACAATCGTACTATATGTCTATCATATTTATATTCAAGACTATTGGAGTATTTTTTCTTGACCAAGTTACATTGCTTTGCCTTTTTCCAAACTGCCTTATTAAAATGTTGAAAGCATCCTGTCACCTTAGCATCCGTGAATACCTTCCTAACTGCGTTTATTTGAGCTTGTTCGTAATCGCATTTGAAAATTGCAATACGGACTCCAAGCTTATTCTTTATTATTTGAAATAGCCGTGTGTATGTTTTCTCTGATTTATTATTTTTTTTTTTTTTTTATGGTATAGGGGGTAAACGAGCAGTTGTAGCCTTTTTAATGACTACTGACGCCCATAGACATCTGCATAGAGACTATACAGATGCGCTGCCCCCTTTCTCCTCCCACCTCCATGGGCCACCGGCTACTTACACACCGCACGAAACGCGACAGCACAGCTGTCACTTCACGCCGGTCTCGTGTAAGCGAGAGGTACCTCCCCGGTCGTGCCGGCCCAATTCGGCTGCATGCAAGCATACAGCGTGGCACTACCTCTTACTAAATTTTTATAAACTAAATTATTAGGCAAAAAAGCGTAAATTACCGGATAAATATTTATGCTTCTGTCATTAGAATAAACATCAAGGTGTATAATGTACAACTGATAGAATGGCCGAGGACACGATCTAAAAGTACCATCCCCATAATAAGAAATGCTTTTTTCAGATTTTAGTAATTTTAGCATCTTATTAGAACATAACAAAATAATTTTCTCCTTGTTTCCATCTTCAATAATCTTAAAAGTTTCGGGCACACCTTTAGGTATTACAAGATCTTCAACTTTTTTAAAAATGAGCTTGTCTAATCCTAAAAACCTTTTCCGTTCTCTATATAGGGAACTTTTTATTGAAGAAAATTATGGTAATTGGTTTGCAGGTACATTAGGGTTTTGCTCAATAAAATCACCTGATATGTTTTCAAAAATTTGTTGAATTGGAATTAAATTTGTGCAAACTTCTTCTTTGATTGTGTTCAAAAGCCTTGTAATTTGAATTTTATTACGGTCGATCAAACACTTATGCGTAGTGTCACGAATTATTTTATTTTTATCCGTACTTAAGGTTACGGTAGCTGTACATACATCACGATGTGTGCATTTCCACCGTGTCGTACCGTTACGATTCGTTTTACCATCTTGAGTCAGTGTCCACTTGCCATTTACAATTTAAAGATCTTTATTCTTATGGTTTTTCAAAAACACAATTTCTTTGAGAGGAGCCATAATAATTTTTTTTATATATATTTTTACAAATAATGTTAAATTTTATCCTAATCGAATAGGAAATTATGAACTGGATGATGACAATTGTAAAGGATGACAAATCACTTATCACTTTATTACAAATGACCAGTACCTATAGGTGCATAGATAATAATTTATAAAACTGGAGTACAATTTTTTTGCGTTTAACATTTTAGGATTCAACATATTGCAAGTTCAACTTTTGGCGAAAGCAAAATTTTAGGAATTCAACATTGTGGCTCCAGTAAATTCAACCGTTTACGACTTCAACATTTTGGGAATCAACATTTTGCGAATTCAACATCATACAAATCCAACATTTTGCAAATTCAACATTGCGGTCCAGAAACATATATACCAGGCCACTCAGAAAGTATTGCGACAAAAAGGTTTTGTGTATGAGACTTTGGCTGGATATAATTTGTTCGGAAAATATAATGTAAGTAAAAAAATAATTATTAATTAATTTTACAAAATTAATTAACGAAATGTTTGTTAGTAAAAAAAGTAAGTTAAAATTTTAAACTTTCCCTCCATTCATTTATGACCTATTTAAATTGTCGTTTCTTACTGAAAAATGGATCTACGCCGGGAACATTTTCACGCTATGATTTTTATGATTTCAAATGTCGTCTAAAACTAGACGAATCATACGACTAATTTCAAATGGTATTTAATTAAAATTTAGATAAATTTAGATTAAGGTCTTTCCAAGGCAACCATGTATAGGTAGTCAGTATAACGAATTCAAGCGTGGTCGACTAACTTTGCGGGATGAAGAAAGAAGTAATGGCTGTTACGGAATAAAACGTGTTAACAATCAAAAATTTTATGCAAGAGATTAGACAAATAGCAAATCAAGAGATTCAGTATATAATTAGATTGAATCGAGAAGCGTTTATGAGATTTTACAAGAACATTTTCGTGTGAGGAGGATAGTTTCATGCTGGATGCGACACAATCTCAGCGTGGCACAAAAACAGACCCGGGTGGAATGGTGCTGTGATATGATAGATAAATTTGATGTAGACTCGTCTCGGCGTGTTTACGACATCATTACAGTCCAGTCCTGGGTTTATCAATACGATACAGAAACGAAGCAGCACTTGACTTTTTAAAACGAAGTGACGACTACCACGAAGTGATCTAGAAGCGCAAGGAAGATGGTCGCTAGCTTCTTCAATATGACAGGCTTCTTGGTGTCAATTCCTTTACATAATTAAAGGAGCAATAAAGCTGAATACTACCAAACGCTTGATGGAAGTTTTTTCAGTTGTGAGCAACAGGCGACCAAACACAGGAGTCGGCGGATTACTACTTCACCACGTTTACGCACCCCGTACACCTCGCTCAAATCAAGACATTTCCTTTACAGCATGCTGCTAAAACACTTGTGTCACCCTCCTAACACCTTACACCCTCCCACAGCCTTAACCTGGCACCGTGCGACTTCTTTTTATTCTCTAAAATAAAAAATCTGCTAAAAGGGTTAGAATTTTCGTCGCCGGAAGATGCGCTGTCAGCGTTTGAGCAGGCTGTGAATGAGGTGTCTGCGGCGGGATGGAAAAAGTGTTTCGAAAACTGGTTAAGACGCATGAAACTTTGTGTTGAGGCTGGTAGAGAGTACTTTGAAAAGATTTAATAAAAAAATATTTGTCTATAGAACATTTTTTTTTGTTTTCGCCAAACGTTCGGAGTGTCCATGTACTTATGATGATGTACATTTATTAAAATATAATTATTACAAATAAATCCTATCAAACTAAGGCGACAATGTATGACTAATGTCATAAATATTACTGGGCAACGTTACTGCGTTAGCACACGTGTGGGAGTGATTCACATAAAAAGCGACATCATCAATGTTGATGGTTCATGGGAACGCTGGTGTCCTGTGTCAGTAGCAGCGTGTGAGACCCGCGTGCATTACATAGAACTCGGCATTAGCAACCTTGAGCGTTCCGCGGGAATGCTTACGTAGAGACGTAACAAGTATAATTAATGATCAAACGAACTTACCTGTACGTGAAGTTCGATCATAATTATATGATCAGCTTCATTCTTAGCGATTTATTTACAATATGTAGTGAAGTCCCCACGTCACAGCCTTGCACGGTATTTTTAAAGACAATTTTTTAATTTATTTAATTTATTTTTTGTAATGGTATCCCTACCCCAGTAAACTCGGAGCGCGCCATTCCTAATTAATTTTGTTTATAGCATATGTATATTTTATTCTATAACTTAACATCTCTTGGGTCGGGTAATAATAACAAAGCACTATGTAATGATTAATGATAATTATTTCGTATTATGATTATAACTTTTCAGGGAGGGTTATTATAAATCGCTAAGAATGAAGCTGATCATAATACAATTATGATCGAACTTCACGTACAGGTAAGTTCGTTTGATCATTAATTATATTTCTCAGCTTCATTCTTAGCGATTTATTTACAATATGTAGGATGTTTAGAGAAATAAAATGTTAAGTTATATTTTATTACTTGTCTTTTATTTTTCCCTTTTGGTTTACATTTATTTATTTTTAATTCTTAAATCAATAAACTTAAATTAAAAATCCTTTCACATTATTATCATTTAATTATTGGACAAAAAGTATTTTTATGATAATTTCAGATTTATGTGTTATAATGTTATTTAACTTAATTAATGATAATGTTTGAACGCGGTGTGCGGTTACTAATGCTAACAAAGTTAATATCTTTTCGACATAATTTCTAAATTTAGCTGTTCATGTGGCCACTGTTTCGATAAAAAATCTAATACAATATTTGGATCCCAAGTTAGATCATATTTTGGAGCTGTAGGCCTAAGTCTAAAGATTCATTTCATGAATCTATTTATCATTTGATTATTTACGATAGATCCCAATAAGAGTGATAGTGCTGATTTAAAAGAGTTTAGTGTGCCATAACTTGCTCCTTTTTCGAAAACTGTAGTTAAAAAATCAATAATATTCGAAACGGAAGAACATTTTTCATAATTAATATTATTTTCTCTACAATAATTTAAAAAGGTCTTTATACACCCATTGTATTGTTTGTAAGTATTATCCGATATTGATGATAATATGATATCCGCCGATCTGCGTGTTATTATTCTTTAGTATAGCTTGCCTGACAAGCGTACGGCAATCAGGATAAAAGTTTTGTGTAGATTGTGAGGTAATCTGAAAGAAGACATAAGTAAATTTTTATCTGGACCAAAAAATAAAATATCAGACACTAATATTTTTTGTAAAATAGGGAACCAAGGTTGTGTTGGCCAATACGGTACCACAACTATACCTTCTGCTGCATCATGATTTTTTTTTTGTAACATCTTAAGATGAGTGCGAAAGGCGGAAAAGCATAAAATAACATATTCGACCAAGATAAAGTGAAAGCATCTACTGCAACAGCATCGGGCTCTTGCTTCCATGAGATATACACTGGACATTTAGCATTACATTTACTGGCAAATAAATCAACGCTTGGTTGATCGAAATATTTAATAATTTTTTGATAAACTATGTTACTTAATTCCCACTCTGTATCTGTAAATTTTTTTCCGCGATAATGAATCAGCTTTAAGATTATCTTTAGTATTAATATAGGATGCAAATATAACTATTTTTCGCATTTCACACCATTGCCATATATCTTTTACAATGTCATTTAAATGCTGATATTGCACGCTTCCCATTCTGTTGATGCATGATATTGCAGTAACGTTATCAATACGCATCACAATCATTTAGGTCCTTGCCGAAAGTTTTGAGAGCATAAAATGCAGCCTTTAATTCTAGAGTATTAAAATGCATTTTTTTTTGTTTAATCGACCAAAATCCATGTGATTCACTATTTTCGCAATAAGCGCCCCAACCAGTAGTAGATGTGTGTCCGAAATTATTTCTAATCTATAATCATTAAATGTAAATGGATTGCAATCTGTATCTATATGTTTTATCCACCACGCTAAATCGGCCTCGATATAAGTAGGTAACACAATAAGCTGTTCATAACTGGGATTACTAAGAACACTAAAATATTTTAGACGTTCAAGTTGTTTGGTATATAACCAACCGTACTGAACAGCTGGACAAACAAACGTCAAAAGACCCAAAAAACTAGCATAATTCCTTAAATTACAACGTCTAATTGATTGTAAGTGTTGAATACGCTCTTTAATTTTATGTTTTTTATCACCAGGTAATGCTAGTGTCATATTATCAGAATTGAATATAAAACCTAAAAATTTACATTGATTGTTTGGTACTAAGGAACATTTTTCATAATTAATCAAGAACCCAAGATGTTTCAAAAAGGTTTTTGTAAAATTTATATTTTGTTGACATTCTTTATAGCGTATACACAACAAGTCATCGAGATAGATTACAGAAGTAAAGTTATTTGACCTCATCTATTCCATTACGGGTTTCTATAATTTAGTAAAAACATACAGCGCTGTTGAAAGTCCAAAAAGGTAAGCAGTTAAATTCACACAGAATGTCATTATATTCAAATCTAAGATACTTTTTACTTTCCTTATGAACAGGAACTAAAAATACGCATCTTTCATGTCGATAGAAGCCATATAACAACCTCGTGTAATTATTCTTACCTTACCTTCATCTTAAAGTGATTTTGAGTTTAAAATAAAACGTTTGCCCCCATTTGATTTAGGTATCAAAAAAAAACAGATGATAAAAACTCATTCTTGATATGATTACACTTTGAAATAGCTTATATATGTAGTAAATGTTCAATTGCTTTGTTAAATTCATTATATTCTTGTACATTTTTAAGATGATGATTAAGATTTTAGGACAATTTTTACGATAAGGGGTAGTATGAAAAGGAATTTTATAACCTTGTAACCACTTTAAAATGGTGGAATCATCGGTAATTTGCAACCAATTAGCAATAAAATGACGAAGACGTCCAGAATATTGTACCTCAGTGTTTATCTCCTCTGCAACCTCCTGGCTGGGACCCGCTGGTGGTCTACTCCTTCCCGCTGTTGAAAGCTGGCCCTCGTCATTAGACGCTGCGCCGGACGAGTCTTCTCCGCATCGGGCGTAAATGTGGTCTTCCGAGCCAGCGTCTTCCAGTTTAAACGTTCATCATTCTTCTTATTTTTAGTAAAATTATTTTTGGTAAAAACTTGAGATTTGTCTTTTTTAATTTGCTTTAAATCGATACCCGAACGATTAATCGTCTTGGCGGATTTAAGTTTTTCTGAAATATTGTCACCAAACAGAAGGTCTCTTTTGGTTTCCGATAGGGCTTCTCTTAAATCTGAATTGATTGATGACAGAACGAATCTTCGTCGCGTCTTAGTTTCTCCGTAATGATTAATTATCACACAATAGACGACATGCATCGCTTATAGGTTTTATAATTTTATTTTGAGATTCCGTAGATATTATAAGTTCCATTACTTGCGTCAGAGCGGATATGGCAACAGCAATCTGATTTTGCTTTGCTTTGATCGACCTATCTCTTTTTACCATCGTATCGGCTAGCGCAGCCTTAACCTCAGGATTAAGTGTCGGCGCAATAAGTAACGGACAATTTTCTGGAATCAGATATTCTTGTAATATTTTGTCTCTAATTTCTTTAGACAACCCTTTGTTCAAGATCTCCTGCCACCTTATGGCTAAATCCTTATGAACAGCTTTACCGTATTTGGTATCCGGTTTAGGGGCGTCGCCCAAGAGTGAAAATATCTCAGAGTCTAGCTCAGGTTCATTAACTTCCGGCAAGTTTACTGCAGTAGAGCACGTTGCCTCTTTGTTTACCTCGTGTGTTATAGAAGTTGCCTCCATACACCGTGGCGAAAGCGAGGCCGAGGCACATGTGGAATCATTATCACCGCATTTTTCTGGAATGAATAACGTCTTTTATTTAAAAGACTGAAGAAAACAAATAGTGACAGTAACAGCCCTTCATGGCAGTACGCATCACGTTTCTTTTAAGGTACAGAATAGACATACTATAATTTCGAAGAAACATATTATAGTGACAGTAACAGCCCTTCATGGCAGTACGCATCACGTTTCTTTTAAGGTACAGAATAGACATACTGTAATTTCGAAGAAACATATTATAGTGACAGTAACAGCCCCTCATGGCAGTACGCATCACGTTTCTTCACAATCGAAACCCAGTAGGTGTTTCAATCGCATGTGGGTATTTTTCTGAAGAAATAAAGTGAAAGTATCAGCCCTTCATGGCAGTACGCATCACAATTCTTCAAACTTAATGTCGTCCTAGCTGAATTGAAAATTCACAATAACACTGTATGGTCGACCCGGGATTCGAACCCGGAATCTTACGTCTATGGTTGAAAATGCTGACCACTAGGCAAACACTATGAAAGAAAAAATAACAAACCTTCTAATTCACTGTCGGAAGATGAAGATAGAATTCGACGCCGCCGGTGCTTTGCAATTTTTGCTGAAGTTTTCTTATTTTGGCACTAATTATCTCCTCATTATCCTTATTTTCACGTTTTCTTTTCCAATTCGCCATTTTTTATTTTGTACGGTAGGTGAAAAAATAAATATTATTGTTTTTTGTACGGTAGTTAGAACTCGTGCGAAGGCTACACAGAACACAATATATACTCAAGAGGAAGGCTATGAGCACGGAAACACGAATGAATTAGGAATGGCGCGCTCCGAGTTTACTGGGGTAGGGATACCATTACAAAAAATAAATAAAATAAATTAAAAAATTGTCTTTAAAAATACCGTGCAAGGCTGTGACGTGGGGACTTGACTACATATTGTAAATAAACCGCTAAAAATGAAGCTGAGAAATACAATAATATTATAACAACAACAACAAAATACATCTTATTTGATAGTTACATTATTTAAGAGGTTATTATCTTATAGATAATATTTATATTAACAGTACCAAGAATTAACGAACATTTGTATTGAACCTAAAACTTTAAAATATCAAGTTAGCTAGTCATTGGATTTAGAGTCAAATAACGAGGAGAAAATGCGATCTTGGGAGATCTAATAGTATTTTACGATACTATGTAAGGGATTAAATCTAAAACTATTCCGTTTCTTAATGATTTATAAAATCATGTTTTATTATAAAAACCTTTTCATTGCATAGGTGTGGAATGAAAAGTTTTTTCAGCAAAGTGGGATACCTATCGCGAGCGTTAAACACCGCGCCGCTAAGAGTAATCATTATTGCCCCAAAAATTACATGCACTATGTTTCATATAAAAGTGTTGTTCCTTCGCACAAAAAAATAAAATTCCGAAACAAAGCTTGGAGCGTCGTTTTGTATCATCTGGCTTGTGTATATTTGATATCGACGTTTGTCGCATCTGGTGAGGCGATGAGATCGTTCTCGTTGCAGTAAAAGCTTCTCTCAACGAAGTCGTTTAAGTCTCGAACCTAGAAGTTTTATATAATTCAAGGTATTCACGATGATGGGAACAAAGGTTACCTCAACAAAAGCTGTTTACAACAGTAAATGTTAATTGTATTTACTTTTGTTTCTGCCTACACCATGAAGATATGTTGTTGTGGTCAAAACTAACTAATACACAATTTAAATAATTTTTTACGTTATAAAAATTAGACACTCAAAGATAAGGTCCATTACCAAAGAAACTAATGTTTTGAGTTACGCCCAGAAACTGTAGTGGATTTTAGCGGGGCACGCGGCGAGACTCATCGGCCAAAGACGACGACGACGACGACCAAAGACGACGTGAAATGTCCCACTAGGCAAAAGGTACAGAAGGATACCGTTAACGCGTTGGAACGACGATATTAAAGAACAGCCGGCCCCCGGTGGAACCTAGTAGACGTGATAGAGAAGAGTGGTCAGCTTTGGAGGGGGCCTTTACCTAGTCAGGGGTTCATATAGACCAACCTAACTTCTAATTTTTTTCCTTGTATTATTTCAAGTGTAACTGTAATAATTTGCATGAAATAAATAGGCTTTTTATTTATTTATTATTTTGGGGTATTCGTGCCAGTCGGAGCTATTCTCATAACTACCGACATCCATAGACATCCGCATAGAGGTTATACAAATGCGTTGCTTCCTTTCTCCTCCTCCTTCCATGGGCCAACGGCAACTTACACGCCGCATGAAACGCGACAGCACTGTCACTTCACGCCGGTTTTGTGTAAGCAAGAGGTACTACCCCGGTCACACCGGGACGATTCCATTACATAACACAACAGTAAATTATAATTTTTATTGTATAATATAATTATGAATTAAGAATGTATAATGAAGAAATAAATGAGGCTCGCTGAGTTTGTTTCGCCGGTTCTTCTCAGGACAGGGCTAGGGTTGAACCGGTGGTAGATGAAATTTTTTGACGTTCAAAAAGCAATTTTTTAAATTCTATTTTGAATAAAAAAATTTTGATTTTGATTTGATTTTGACATGCATGCTTGCAGCGTGGCACTACCTCTTACAATATCATGCATTGGATATTAGTATTATGTGGGTTAAATGGCATCACAAAGTGAGCATTACATATATATTATATAGTGTTGATAGATCAATGTACACAAAAAGCGTTACAGACAAGTTATATGCGCAGTAAAGTCGGTAAAATGGGTAGGTGTAATTGTATGTCATTTTAATAAATCCAAAGCAAATTTAATATTTAAACAAACAATGGTATAAACTAGAGATGATCGCATTTTTCGTTTCCAAATTACATTCGAGCCAGTTCTGCTATGTCCCATTTCCCAACTTGGGCCGTTACTTGGGAGGCTTTATTGCGCCGACAGCCAACGCTTTCGGCTCTAATCCTGTAAATTGGTGTTTATTCTCGTAAACCTCCAACTATTTGACCCACAACATTTTACTATTAGCAGAACTCGTGCGAGACCCGAACATAATATTATACCATTCAAAACATATTAGTATGTTAACATACTAATGTTTGTCACTGTTATTAGTTACACTTTTGTAATGTATAAAAAAATAATATTTGGATGATATTATAACCAGCTTTATAATTATGTCTTCTATAAATACAGAATAATTGTTCCTCGGCCTAAGTAAGCAGATGTCCGCCAAGTTCTCTCGCCCGCATACAAGTTCTGACCTTCTGTTTAAGTTACGCCTGCGGCTCGTGAATACCGCTTAACTTATAAATAACAGTTATGCTTCATCTCACTTGTTCCAAGGTTTTCATATTTATATAACTACTAGCTTTGCTTTACCGGCATAAAATAAGAGTAGATAATAAAATAAAAGATGAGGCTTATATTTATATGATTCCAGATTTTAAGGTCTTTG
>LUGF01058424.1:0-26042 GCA_001625245.1 Calycopis cecrops | reverse complement strand
AATTCTAGAAAATTATGTATATAAATGTACTTTTTAGAAATGTTTAATACTTTAAACCAATTCCCACAACATTTTATATTAAAATACGTTCAAAATAAAAATCAATAGATAAAGGTTTACTGTTTCCTGACTTGTGCCGTACTTTTCTCAAAAGCTTCAAAAAACCTTTCAGAAGTCTCGAAGAATTTGAAAAAAACTGACTTTTTTCCTTTATTTATTGTTATTGTTTTATATAGAAATATAATCATTAAACCTAAAACTTTGTAATTGAATTAAAATTAAAATATAATGGACTTTTAAAAAATGTATACCTGATACTTTATAACAATTACCACAAATTTTGAAATAAAAAACGTTCTAATTAAAAAAACCCCAATAGATAATGGTTTCCTGTTTCCTGACTTGTACCGTATTTTTCTCAATAACTTTGAAAATCGCACGTATTCGCAGCAGATTTTTATAAATGGTACATATGAATATATTCGCTAATATATAGTTTTGGCTGAGGAGTTTTGATGTTAAAGCGTAACAAACAAACCTTCTTTCACATTTATAACATTAGTAGGGACTCACGCAGACAGTAATGCACATTTCAAAATATTTATCACGTCCTAATAACCCATACTTTCGTAAAATGTATGTTCACAGTTCAGTGAACTTTGGCTCAAAGCCCAGTCGACTTCCCACCAAGTGCTAACATTAAATTAATTTCACCACTTCTATCTCTTTCACGCTAAATTTAACCAGCACGTTTATTTAACTGACAACAATGCCGCCAAACTATCTGCGCTAACAGGAAACTACTTAGAGAACCGTGTTACATATTCTGGTTTATGGTTAGCCATATAGTCGAGTTTAAGTCGAGAGAGATCAGTATGACAAAGCGAACGTAGGTGATTCTGGAAAAGCCCATACCGCGATGGCTTATATAACGATTTCTAATTCGTGCCGACCCACTAAATATAGATTTATACAGCAATGGCTTATCTTCTATGTGAGGAACTCAAAAATTATGTTGAGAATCGCGGTGAAACGATTGATCGTGTTTGAGTTCCAAATTTGCAATTTGCTAAATTGCTACCCGGTGAAGAACGCGATCTCGATGCCACCAAAGTATTTTGCCGGCGATTTCGGTGTAATTAAAAAAAAATTGTTTTATTTGTCCAATAGGCTTTATAATATGCAACAAATTGTGTACCGAAGCGTGATCCAGCGAGCGAGCTATAGAGTTATGACGTCATAAATATACCGCTTTTCGTCTGCTGAAGCAGACCATCAGCGGGATTTTACTAACTAGAATTAATCACATTTACTTCAGCTCTCAACATGATTGGTTTCTAAAGCAAATTAAATGCAACACGTAAAAACATAAAATAATCTAAAATGTTTTATCTCTTCTTCTTCTTCTTCTTCTTCTTTTATCTGAAAAATATTGTTCTTCAGTTTATTAAAACGTCTGTCCAACATCGCTGCACCAGATGCAAAGTTATACATATAGCCGCACAATATGATGATCATGACTAATAAAAGTGAAACTGAAGTTCCATATCAAAATATAACTCCATTGTACTGGCTGATAATCTAAGGGCATGTTGAATTTTGTGATGTAGATCTAATAGGTCACAAATCATTCACAATTGATCACATAGTACTGGCATTTTTGTTTGCGAGATTCTGGTGGTCTACTGGGACAGATGGAAAAAAGGTAGAAAAAAACCCCCTGTGCTCTGATGAAGCATCTTCTTGTTTTTACATTAACTGTTCTTAAGTTAAACTTTGAGGTAATCCTTTATGCAAATATTCAAAATAGAGATTCTCCAACAAGCAAGGGTATTATGTAAAAATCGACAGCTACTGCATAATGTATAGCTAAGTCTTAAGTTTTACTGGACTTTAAAACCTGGACTAAAATTGCAAGTATTATATATAACAGTATTACGAAATTTTAAATTAGTTTATAATTATGTCGAAGTCAAATTGTAAAAACCGCCACATTACATTACGGCCAACAGTTTTCATATTAACTAATACTTACCTACCATAAACAAAAAAATGTCGTTATTTGATCCAAATTATAATCTTTAATAACGTTTTGTTTTAAGAGTCTATACAGTCAATACACATTAAATGTAGTTCTGTAGCGTTCCTCTTAATAAATAAAACGCATTGTCTCCAAGTGAACGCTTCAAGACGCCTAGCGCCTTGTGTGTACTCGCCCATATAGTTACAGCGTTTGTAGCTACTTATTTGATGAGGATTTATTTATTATTGACCTATTCGGTATAATAGCTTTATATTCAAATCTAGGGTCGTGACTCGTGGGATTTAGTTTTATGCAAGCAAATCGGAATCTCGCATTTCGGGGGTGAAATTTGCCTTCCACTCCATTGATTTAGTTTTGTAAATCCTACAAAGATTTTGAATTTATTTAGCAAACCCTCATCACATTATACAAGATAAAACTAAACCCAATAAATTTTACTTACAAAAGACTTCCTGCATCATGATCAGTAGATAATTTTGTCATGTAACATAACAGAATTATAATTTTAGTAAGGATCCTGTTGCTTGTAGATCCGGGACCCTCCAATAAAAGCGGCTGAAGGTACCCTCAAGGGTTTAATTGGTAGTGCATCTCCGTTTACCCGATACTGTCCCCGATTAAGCCACACGAGCTCCTGGGTAGCATGCGTAAAGGCATTTCCCAGCGTAAAAAAAGTATACCGTTTGATTATTTACGCAGTTTATACGCGATGTGACTCACAGAGCATGCCAACGTCATTTCCACGTGCGGTTATCTCCGAGAATTAACGAGCACACGTATAATAGGATTATGAACATGTGCTTGTGACTAAACGCTAATAATCTCCATCAGATATATATAACATATTTTAAATGTAGGTATAACTATTGAGTAACTCTATTATTAAATGAAAGTCAATAACTTTATTATGATCAGCGCCGGATTCAGGTGGGGTTTAGGGGAACTATACAGCCCCAGCCCTGTAAGATTTGAAGGCATTAAGATAATTTTTCTACCCATAAAAAAGCCCCCTTCTCAACTACAAGATCTCCAAGCCCCGGGCCTGAATATGATTATGATTAAATTTATTATTACCTGGTTAAATAGCCTAACACCTAATAACTGAATGAAATAAGTTTGAGCAGAAAACAAGTAAGATCTACTTAATTTTCTTTCGGTTGTAACTCGTTATTAGACTAAGATTCAGGTCTTCGTACAAGTCTGCCCAACAAGTTGTGTGAGAACATAAACGCTTACCGCACGAACTAGTTCTCACCTCATTAATTTAGTTCAACTTCGTGCTTGTAAGTTCCAGTTTAACAATTTCATGCTATTAATTCAGACTACATAATAGTCTGCTTATCTTAACTTATGGCTAATTTAACTCAATTTGTTGAGTTCGGTAGAATATACTGAGAATCCTAGTAGCGATGCCGCTCAATAGACTTATATCGATAGACTACCGATAGTTCTTCGATAGCGTGCGAATAGTGATAATACCGATATTATCGATATTTTTGAAGATCTGTAATAATAATCTTGATAATATCGATAGCACAGCGACTATTAAAGTTAGATACTATCGATAATATCGATACTATTATAGGTCATCAATAGTGTTTCCATATTTTATGCTATTGATACTTTCGATAATATCTAAAATATGAATACTATCGATAGTCCTATCGATATACTAACTGATTTTAGAGGTCAACTATCGATAGTGGAACAGTCGATAATTCGGCGCCGCTAATTCCTAGCCCTTGTTTTTATTATCATTACTCAATAGTCCTGCTACTTGTCTATCTCACAAATTACCTCTATCATGTCCTTTTTTGTAGTATAAGGGGGGCAAACGAGAAATCGGAGCCATTTTCATGACATAGAGGTTATACAGATGCGTTGCCCTTATTCTCCTCTCCTCGTCCCTCCATGGGCCACCGGCTACTTACACACCACACGACAGCACAGCTATAACTTTACGCCGTTTTCGTGGACGATATGACTCCGTTACGTATGGGCAGGCCGGTAAGTACAGTAATTAATATATATATATAGGTATATAATTGTAAAACGTGTTTCATTAGGGTTTCATAGCCACATGGGAGAAAACGGAACTATTTCTCCCTTTTTGATTATCGAAAACCAAAAAAATCGCAAGCGGAAAGGTAAGAAAGATACGTAAGCGAGTAATAATTAAAGAGGATGCTTTTATCTAATAAACAGTCATGAAAACTTTAAATTCGAATATTGAGATCTTTTGTAAACATTGCTTTGTTATTTTCCAAGCGCCCATAGCAAAACAACAGAATTAAGTTTTACCATTCAGAAAAACTTCACAGATGGGTCTTTAGATATCCGATAGCGAGGGGTTTTTAACATTCTATTGGCATAAAGTTTTAGTATATCGTAGAAGGTTTCAGTAAAAATCGACCTACTGCATACTACTGATGCAAGTGCATCTGTTATGAAATAAAAATATTAAGAGCTACATTTGTGACCTAATTATTAATTAATTATATTCAATAACAGATAGTGCCATGCTGCATCTCGACCAGGTTGGCACTTCTTCCTACAGTGTTAAAGTGACTGCAAATGCAAAACTGACGATGGGATTTACGAGTTTTCATCTAAATCCTCATAATAATTACGTGGAACAGTCGTGTTACTTAACATACTATGTAATAAAGTCCAATCTGATATCAAACGATGTTGATTAAAGACTACTTGAGATAGATTCTAGGTATTTGTTTGAAACATACAATAAATAAAACTAAAAAATTACAATAAAAATGAAAAGATCGATGAGACACTCGGGAACAACTTAGAAAACGTTAATAAGAAATGTATACATTACTATATAATTGCAAGTACTACACGGACGCCTTAAGTTGGGACCTAGCAAAAATTCCATTCCACGCTCTCTACCCCCGCACCACCCCCGATGTCACCATATTAGGGCGACAAAGGGGTAGTGCGGGGCTAGAGAGAATTCTTCGCATTTTTGACAGGTTCCAATTTACGGCGTCCGTATAGCAGGAAGGTATAAATTCATCATGAACCTACAGTTCAAACAATACCCGCGTGGAGTGACAGTTGTTCTGTTGTGCGGATGTTTAAGGGCGCCAGTGCTCACCAAAACCTTTCGGTTGCCATTTTAATTTTATAATTCTTATTTTCGATAAAAAGTAACACAAGTTACCCATTGTTGCACAATAGCAACTTCACAAATAAAGAATCTAATAAACGGAGACCAGTTAAGCTTCAACTGTAATTATTGGCTTCGACAGTTCAATGTTCGCCGAGTTACAGACACAGTGAACAAGGACTTTAGGACTTTAATAAATTGCGGCGTCATTGATCGATCTTCATATAAGCTGCACTATTTCAATGTAGTTTGCACCTTTTTTAATACAACTATTATGTAATTACCTAAACTACCTAATTAAATGTATTATACTTTTAGATAGTATGTTATCCACTATTTTTTCTTTTTTTTATGGTATAGGAAGGCAAACGAGCAGCCGGAGACATTTTCATGACTACCGACGCCCAAAAACATCCGCATAGAGGGTATACAGATGCGCTGCCCTCCTTTCTCTTCCCACCTCCATGGGCCACCGGCTACTTACACATCGCACGAAACGCGATAGCACAGCTGTCACTTTACGCCGGTCTCGTGTAAGCGAGAAGTACTTCCCCGGTCGTGCCGGCCTAATTCGACTGCATGCTTGCATGCAGTGTGGCACTACCTCTTATCACCACTATTAATGACAGTTTGCATTTTTTACGTTATCTTGCGAAAGTTTTGTTGATATTATCCAGTCACTGACAAGTACAAGATCGCAGACGCATATTTTATAGTTAAACAGATTACTAATCTAATAATTTAATTATCAAAGTTAACACTTGGTATAAAAAAATATCTTGAAGACCGAAAAACGCAACGGTTAAACTTAAGTAACCCTGTTATATTAAGCAAGGTGAAATATCCCGGTGGGAAACTCTAAACTTTTACCGCTGTAATTTATGGCCGCTAAAAATTATGTATAAAATGAAAAGAACATAAATTATTTAATTTTTTACTAAAGGTTGAGAAGCTCATTTTAACTGTAAGAGGTAGTGCCACACTGTTTGCTTGAATGCAGCCGAATTAGGCCGGCACGACCGGGGAGACCGGCGTAAAGTGATAACTGTGCTGTCGCGTTTCGTGCGGTATGTAAGTAGGCGGTGGTCCATGGAGGTGGACGGACAAAGGAGGGCAGCGCATCTGTATATGCGGATGTCTATGGGCGTCTGTAGTCATGAAAATGGCTCCGACTGCTCGTTTGCTCTCTATACCATAAAAAGAAAGAAAAAAAAATGATTGAAATAAAAGCCAGGTTTCAAATGAGATGTTCACGGCTTATCATCATCAATGTCGATTTCGGAACATATTAAGTATAATGACTCCTAAAAGTTATCAGCAAGCGATGTTAATGATTTGATCTACAAACAATAAATTCATAAGAGGAAGTGATATCGCAGCCTGTCAATTAAATCAGACGCATGAGACCGAAGTGAATTGAAGCTGCAGTTAAGTTTTTTAGGCTTTGGATAGCAAAAGAGAAAAATATTAATTATATTCATGTTATGCGGTTGCTATGCGGTGACAGCTGACGACAAGAAAACCAGGATGCGCGGGCAAATCGTACGTGGAGTTGCAACTATTCGGGGGAACAAGTGATTTACGGACAGTACGTTGTAGTGCTTATAATGCAATGTTTCAAACATTTCTTATCACTAAGCAACTTTGCAGTTAATCGCACCAGTTGCACTAGTCATGTGATTTATCCCACACAAAAATATGCATACTTAAGATGAAAAAGTATTGCGTCAACGCGGCGAATCGCTCATATCAGTGATGTTTTATGACAGTACTGTGCCGGGCCAAATGAATGGTTCCCTTGGCACACATTACGCGTAGGTGAAGCCAACAAAGCAAGTTACAAACGTCAATGTCAAGTATTAGGTGATTTTATCAAACATTCTGATTTGCATCAACGTATATCAGTGATCATACAGTAGGTGGTAATGTCGCTCACAAATAGGGCGTTGGATCGCAGCGATCCTGAACACCTCGATAAAGAGATGAGGTACATCAACCCGGACCTATGGAGGAATGGATGTCGAGTAAATGATAAAAAGGTGCAAAACACATATAGCTTTTAGATTAGTATGGTCGTTGTACTTTATTCAGCCACAACTTAATTATTTCGCAAGTAAAGTAGAACTTGATCCCGGATAGAAGTGTCATCAGAAACTGGTGACAAAGTGCACTTCGCATATCGAACGCCCTCAAGAGGCCGTTGACAGGTCACGAGTTAAGTCTACATAGCAGTGAAGTAGGCATCTGGTACTTTTACGGATATAATAATTAAAATTTATTAATTTTTCCAATACTACTTTTTTATGGCGGTTATAAAACATTATTTTTTCTTTGTATAAATAAATAGACTGGTATATGAATAAATTTGTATCCTGTTCTTATTTTATACTGAAACTTAAAACTACTTTCTTGCATTCTACATCTTTAGTACTAAATTAGCTAAGTGCATCTACCTTATAAGGTAACTGTGGTTCTATCTTTAAGAGACTACTAAAAATACAAGAAATATATTCAGCAAAATATTCACATAATACCTTTTTTCTAATCATTTTATAAAAAAACTACACAGAAAATCCTTTTAGAGTAACATATCTGGCGCTTAATATTATTATGTGTATACAACGTTGATGAAAGCGAGAGGCGTTAAATGAAATCACAAATTAAGTGTATCATTTATTTATTTTTCTGATAGCGAAAGAACAATGTTAAACTTCCATACATTTGGTTATCCCATTGCAAATTGTCACTACTTTATATGAAAAAAATATCGTTTGATTCTGAATTACTTTCTGAACAAATCTGTGCAAGAATTGTTATTGTAGAAGACGGGGGGAAAAAAGAAATTCACATTTTTAAGTCTCAAAATAGTATAGGTTATGTAGCTACATCTGACAGGTGTCACTTAAAATGTGAATTGATTATCAATGGCGTAATTCGTGAATCGTGCCTATCTCATATCCGCTACTTGATGGATATCATATAAAAGACATAGCACATAACATACATATAATTATATTACATAATATTATGTACCTACTTATTCTTTACAGTGCAGTCACAAATGAGCGAATGTGTGACAGTTGGTCATCTTATTACGGTTATCATGACTTTAACAGATTTCTCTTGCTTCCTCAACATTTATTACCTACCTACTCTATAAAAACAAACACACTAGTTGCGAAGGCTCTTGATATCGCCCGATGAATATGATTATGGTATACCAATCTTGGCCCCGGTATCTACATCCTTCCTCATTCGATTTATGTCGATATCAGATTTGTTAATATACATAAAAAAATGTGGTCCTATGTTATAGCATACCTATCAGTCAAAATTAGTTGTGTACATGTAAAGGAGGATATATAAATGTAATAATATATATTGCTTGCATATAATGAAAAAGCTATAGATCTATGAATAATACCCTAATAATAGTTGGTACTTAATTATTGAATTATTGCATTATGTATGCAACAGTGCATTATGCAATTAATTGTTGATATTATACCCTTAAGTTGTTGACCAATCTGGAAATGAATACCCTCCTCCTTAGGAACATCATGGTATGAACGGCATGTTACACCCGATATGATGTGATATCTAATTATATTAATATAATCATTTTACTCACGTTTTCTCTAAAATATTATGCCAGTTAATATTACCTACAATCTGTAGATCATTTGTGTTTGTCACTGAAGATCTCAATTCAATAGAAAAAGTGGTATGTATTTACATCAGGAGCGGATATTACTATTAATATATACACATTATATATAGTAAAATCCATTTGCTCTACATATTTTATAACAAATATTGTTCTTATAGTCTAGAATAGGTATTACAAAATGTTACTTTTTTATAAAATGTTAGAAAACTGCTATGGTAATTTAACACAAAAACACTCTACTTTTTATTTATTGAAGTTACATTTAAATTAATAAAAAGTTATAATAGTATAAATAAAGGTATAATATGAATCAAGAATTGACAAAATATTCCATCATCAGTAACAAAAATCACTTCACTAATTAGTAATACTCAATTTAGAAAACTAATATACATAAAATCAATTACAAAAATCAAACATGATCACATTTTTATTTATTTTCTTAATTTAATACAACTAAACACATGTAAAACAATTATTTTTTGAGATCGCGATGCATGATATTTTAAATTATGGCAACATTCAATATGAAAGATGATCAAAATAGTCAATCACCTTTCTGTTTAAAACATTTTTTATTTTCCTGTCTTCTCTCTTCTGCGTAATGTTTTCAAAAAACGCAGGAAATTTACTATTTCTGTTTGGTATATAAGTCATTGAAAGTAAGTCACATTTTGATGGGATAAGATTTTGGCATTGTTCTTTATTTACCTCATGTAAGGTTACCGTTCGCTGTACGAGCCGGTACAAACCATGATTATGTTTTTTCGATATTTAACTGGTGTGAAAAAAGTATTTTCATATACTTGTCGTAAACATTTTTTTAACAGTTTCGGATTAACTGAAGCCACTTATAGTATATTATGTGGTTTAATTATCGCCTCTCGCGTTTATGACACTTGTATGAACCCCTGAAAAACCTCAAGCAAATGATCTTGTAAATTGAAGCTGTCACGAATCTTCCGGTAAGTTTTCGGTGATTTAAGCGAAGGGGAGGGAGAGCAAATTGTTTACGAACAAGATGATCGAGTCACATAAAGCTGATTGTAGTTTACTTAATAATTATAACTATATTTTGTACCAGCCCTTTGTTTTTTAACACGTCATGTTGAGTACGGTTTAATACACTTATCCAGGAAGAACTAAAGTTCACTGTAAGTGGCAGAGTGCATAAGGTGTACAGCTTATGGTTTTAAACTTGTAGGGATCGTTTCGCAAATTAATTAATTTTTCTGTTTTTATAGTATCGGAGATTTTTGGTGACTATCAACTCCCAAAAACATCCGCTTATATGGACACGTGTTCTTTAAATAGGCTACCAATTACATACACCGTATGGAACGCTATATCATAGCTGTAACATAATCTTATTTACAGCGGCAGTATCACATGAGAGAGTGGACTCGTCTCCATCGTCGTGACGGCCCAATTCGTCTGCAATGTAGCAATGGTCTGCCTCTTAATCAATAATACAGATCAATATTAAAAGATATCACATAGAACGAAACTCTCTCTCTCTCAAATAAAATCGGTGTTCTACTGATGCTCTATATACCTATAAGTAGATGTCTCTTGTACAAAGGTACTTTTATCGCTGAACTTTTGAACATCATTAAATTCTATTAACTGTATTCTAACGTCGTCAATTATTATATATAATGTACTACTATTTACATATTATAGGTATTGTGATAAGAAATTGTGAATACATAATTTAAGTAAGCTGATAATCCGGTTGCGCCGAATTTGAATAATTGGTCAGAAATTGACAATGAGCCAGCGGGCTTAATTATTGGACGAAAAATTTTGTTGATAATAATCAAATTTGCACATTTATATTCTATACAAAGTGCTTCCGAATTTGTTCATTTGATTTTCAGCGTCCAAACGGATATTTTTGTACGTGATTTTTTACATTTATATACATATATTGCAACCGAACTTACAATATGATTTGTAAGTATAAAGGCACCTACCTATTCTGCAATTTAACGGAACGATTTTCGCCAAGAGTTTTAGATAGAGTAAATAAAATTTTATAAATAGTGTTATGTCCACTTAAAGTTTTGTGGTCAGTTTCGGTATAGTATAATAATAATTCGTCCAGTACTTCACAGAAAGAAATTAAAGGAGAGCGTAGAGGCATTTGCCCAGCAGTGTAATTCTGAAAATATGTATTTTCTAATTTACAAATAATATTAATCGATAAATGATTCTTTCTAAAACTTATTTCAAGATTAACAACTTTCGAGCTAAGATTTCGGTTTGTACGTAATATACTGAAGAACACAAAAAAATTTCAGTGCACAATCCTTACTTGGAAACCCTCGATGGGTCGGGTGTAATATAGGGATTAGGGACCTTATTGAAATAATATTGCGGAGAAACTTAATATCGTATATAACAAATTTGAATATTTAATATCGTTGGATGCCCTGGCTTATACCTATTATAGAATGAGAACTGTTTTGCTTTGCTCCGATGTGAAACAATATTACGTATCTTTTGCGGTTTTCACACAAAAACTACTGGACGGATTGTGATGAAAGTTTATTTGTTATACCTATAGGTATTATTGTTCGGTAACATTTAGGCTATAATTTATAATGTTACGTGGTCGAATTATCAATCCGTTATTCTGCCCTACAATATTTTAACCCCGTAAGAGTGCCACACTTAGATTTATAGGTTGTCAAAACAGACAAAAACTAAAATATTCTAATAAGGTGAGAATGTCTTGCATTAAGTAAATTAATGTAGGGATTTCTTATCAACGGTTTCTATGTTGTCCTCCGTGCTTCAGTAGTCCCCTAGAAAATGAATATGTAAGTGACGTTCCTATGTCGACAGTTATATTTACGTATTATCTGTTTTCTAACAAACACATAGGCTGGAATATACTTCAAGTAATCTCTAATGAACATTTTTATTAGGATATTAGAACAATTTACCTTTTCATTAGATTGTTATAAGGATTTGTTGCTCTCCAATGAGCCAATGGAAAGTCGGAAATCGCATAGACAGATGAGAGAAAGAGAAAGAGAGAGAGAGAGAGAGAGAGAGAGAGACAGAGTGAGAGCTGTGAGAGTTGAGCTCAGAGAGCTGTCACTTTATGGCAGTACAATGTGAGCAAGAGATACCGCCCCTGTGTTGCCTGCTCGATTCGAAAGCGAGCAACACGGCACGAGCACTTACTAAGTACAATGAATAATTAAGTCTTAAATGCACCCTTGAATATTTGTATATTATATTAAAATTTTCATTGCAGGTGCAAGTGTTTCGATTTTTACGTACTAAGCGGTACTAAAGTTTTTTGTAAAACAAATTAAAAAAGCGCTCGCTATTCAATATCTAAAGACACACTTGCGAAGTTTTTCTGAATGCTGAAACTTTCAAGTTTGTTATGGACGCCTGGGAATAGAGCAGTGTTTACAAAAGATCTCAATATTCGAATGTGAAGTTTTCCTAGCCATTAATGGAAATAAAGTTGGAAAAGTTATAATTAGAGAGAGTAGTTTTATGTTTCTTTTTTTTCATAATAGAAATACGAGAAACAGGCATACATACCATTTCATAGACTTAGTAAAGTAAAGAATTCTTTTCGGGGCAATGCATACGTCTCTACAATAGGATCCTAGAAAGCGTCCAAAAACTTTCGATTAATAAATTTAAAAAAGTTGTTAAAGAGCGTTTGTGTGGTAACGCATACTATAATGTAACAGGTTTTATGGCACATACCACATCTTGGGATTAATACCCTCCTCCCAGGCTGTTTCTGTACCATATTTTTTGTAAATTTTTAAATTGTATTGTATTATATCATTCATAATATGCAAATGTATTTGTATTTTTATATTTTTTACTTTTACATATCACAACATGAGGCCCGCTGAGTTTGTTTCGCCGGTTCTTCTCAGGACAGGGCTAGGGTTGAACCGGTGGTAGATTTTATTGTTGACGTTCAAAAAGTAATTCCTGTAATTCTATTTTGAATAAAAACTTTTTGATTTAGTTTTTTTTTGATTTTTCACCCATTAAATTGAATTATAAGCAATTTTTATTTTATTACGTACGTACGTTTTATTTTAATTAGGTATTAGTTTTTAGGATTCCGTAGTTCTAAGACTGCTCGTTTGAGATTTTTTGAGTCCACATATTTATTACTCTCGGCTCGACTGCTCAATGAGATCTATGGGTATTAAACTTGTTATGTAGATCCTCCTGTCATCAGAAAAGTCACTGAAACATATGCTTAGCAGCGGTATCAGTTGATCGACGTATACCTACCCTGTGATTCATCATTGATATTCACCATCATATTTTGTCAACATTACACCAAACATACATCAAACACAACGAAACAAAAGACGGCACAAGAAGGACAAGATCTAAAAAAACCTAACACCATCCGGCACGTATGGGTGCTTAAAGCATCGCTTGAGTGTGTGAAATTGAAAGAAAGTACTAAATCCTTATTATTTTATTTAATCTCATCATCATCTCCTATGACGCTAATACTAACAGTTATGCAGCATTAAGTAAACAGACTGAACATTGCAGAGGTCTTGTAAGACCTTAATCAATCACGGGACCCCCGGAGGAGTAATAAGAGCGTGTTTATGTTACAGCTGGCTATTCTGGGTCTGGTTTATGTAAACAAGTCAAGCGTAACAATACATAGTGACATTCCTCAAATTATAATAATATTAGCTGCGCTCCGCGTTTTTACCCGCGTAACTTTCGATCTCGTGGAAAATAGAAAATCATCCCATGGCATCCCATGAAACATTTTTTCGGGATAAAAACTATCCTATGTGATAATACAAGTTACCATCTATATGTATGCCAAATTTCATGAAAATCAGTTTAGCAGTTTTTGCTTGAAGAAGTAACAAACAAACATATAAACAAACAAACATATTACAAACTTTCGCATTTATAATATTAATAGGACTGTGCCGGTATGACCATTGGCTGGTGGCATGGCCATGACTATAACGGGTAGTTCTCACTTTGATTAGTGTGAGTGCATGTGTTTAGTACAAGTGCTTAGTGGTTAGTAGAAACAGGTGTGGACTACAACTGTTTAGTGCTAGGGATTAGTAACCTGTTGAGTAGACTGATTCTAATCGTGTTCTATTTTTTTGCGAGTACACTCGTCCCGCGCTTCCGCTCTTCCCCTCACCCCCTGTCCCATCACTTTAATTACAAAGTTGCTAAGCTATCGTGTTCTGTGCGGTTTGTAAGTAGCGCATTAGGAAATATTGGGTTAAGGAGGAAAGAAGGAGAGTAACGCATCTGTTTAGAGTACGATGCATTTGTGGATGTTAATGTGCATCGATAATATGATAATAATATTACATATTATTATTTTGTGGAAAACTAATCTATAAGTGTCTGTTTATTAATTAAATTTAACAAAAAATCATGCATTGCTTAAAATACCATAATTTAATAAATCATGATATTTGGCACATTTCACTTTTTCTGTAGAAGTTTTTTTAAATAATCTTCATTAATAGCGTCTAGCTAAATATTTAAAAGGAGAAAGCAAAACAGAAAATTCTTCAATTAATGCTGTACAAGTGAACTTTTTCGAGAAGAAAAGTTCTCGGCTGAAGCTAATTGTACAGCTGAGCTTTCGTGTTTGTGCCTTTGTCTTTTATAATAACCTGACCTTATATGCAGTTATAAAACAATACAACAACAATACTTTTATATTTTAAGGTTTGATTTAAAATATTACAATAAAAAGGTAGAATGACATCAGACAAACCCTTTCGAGGTGTGTGAACACAAAGTGTAACGAGTACATGCGCGAGCGGTCACGACGACGCTATTGATGAATTTAGTTGGGGAACGCAGTCATCTTTGCCATATTTATTATTGTTACTACCGCGTGGTCTATTGATAAGCATGTTGAACCACATGCGCGAGGTCGTGGGTTCGCACCCCGGGTTGGTAAAAGTGTTATTGGGATTTTTGCATTTCTAATAACAATCCAGAGCTACGAAGATGACGGTACAGTGCCTTGGATAGCACGATAAAAGAGTCGATCTAGCGCCTGGATTTCTCTGCAGTCGAGTCAGACTTCCCATCGGGATATGAGAATGAGGGATTAGAGAGTGCACTTGTGTCTATGCACCCACCAGTGCACACAATAATTTATCCTGCGCAGATAGCCCGACTCTATAAGACGCCCGCCATAACTGAAAATCCGCTCGTACGACTTTATTAATATTTATTATATACGACCCAAGTCTTTAATCTGTTTCTTCTCCCCCGTAGTCTTATGGGGACCATAAGATGACCATCAGGCCCCGTGAGATGTTCGCTTATCTTTGAACTGAATCGAAATTTTGCAGTAGCTTAACATGCTTTTGAACGTCCCATGGCGTGTGTATCTTCGGCATTTTTGTTTATAAACAACAATCTGTGAAACCTTATCCCATATCATTATTTGAATTACTTTTGCGAATTCAAAAGGACTTCTGGTCGGTCATCCTACACAATCACCTGTCCATAGATGGTCAAGGATCGATGTGATAAGTCTCTTGCCAATTCACGGGCCATCTAATTTTTACTGTATGTGTATCCAGCATTAGAACGACTAAACTAGATTAATATGATAATGCTGATGCTTACCTATTGAATTTTTTTTATAGATCATATTGTTATCAAAGTCATTTTTTTTTCATAATGTGTTACGAATTACGATCGTGTTACGAATAACGATACATATCGATACGAAATAAAGTGTAATAAAAGGCAAAAAAACATTCTTGATACTTATCCAAAAAGAGCGCTATACTGTATGAATTTTATAAACGGAATATTTAATATGGTAGTAACAATAAGTAATGCGGCTCTGTGTACTTTCGGATTTACCACTTGGCATGGTTTCAATATGACTCGCATTTTTCTTTATATGATTATATTAAGATATTTTTCGATCTGGTTCCTTCAAATTTGTTTCCAAATCAATTCTACTATTTTCCTAGTTAATATGTTACCATAAAGGTACTAAAAATACAAGTTTTTTTTGTCTAATATAAACTTAATTATTTATTATATTAAAAAAATATTAACTGATATTGGGAGTAAAATATACAGAATGACGGTACTTGCAATAGAGTAATCGATTCGAATTTAGACTATGTAATAAAATATTATTTAATATATTAATATTTAAAACAATATTTGGCATCTGCTCAGTCTGGTTGTCAAGATAAAAATATTATAAATGAGAAAAATGTAATAGAAGTATGAAATATTACTGGCGGAAAAACATTCAGATTATAATCGGAGTGGTTTGAGAGCCGTGAAAAAATGTGCCTTTTGTCCTGGAGTATACACGCGATAACAATAACGGAACAATTAGGTGCCCTGTCGAACAACAATATTGATTCAAAAGCCTTTTGCACGTCTCTATCACGCCGACACTTCAAATGGATGAATTATTGTATTGTTTTCATATGTGTTGTGGGACTTTTATTTGGGTTTATATTTGGACATGATTGTATGTACTGTCTGACCAAACAAATGTATTATATATGGATTTTAGACTAAAATAATCTAAACATATGCTATAAAATATATATGAATGTAAAATAAAGAATTAAATGAAATGTATTATTAAATAGTAATATTGCCCAGCTGCATTCCAGCCGAATTAGGCTGGCACGACTGGGGAGGAACCTCTTCCTTACACAAAAAAAAAATTATAGCGCGCGTAAAATTACAGCTATGTTACCGTCTTTCATGCGGTATGTAAGTATCCATTGGCCCATGGAGAGGGGAGTATCACGTAGGGCAACGAATCTGTATTACTTCTATAGGAGTCGGCAGTCATGAAAATGGCTTCGCCTGCTCGTATGTCAACTTATACTACTTATAAGAAAACGGTAACACCCACCAAAGAATAAACAGGAAAAACTTTTTTTATGTAATTTTAAAATAAGAAAGTAAACATCATTCCAAGGGTGTATTCTAAATTTTATCGTCTAATTGTTAAATTAAAATCGATTTGAAATAGTACTTAAAAATACATCGATCGTTGTTCGCACACGAAATGTGTTAACTTCAAGATCGGTCGCAACTCGTGAGTCAGATTCCACGTGGTGACCAAGAAATATGTTTATAAATGGGACAAAGTAATTGTATCTTTTAATTATTTACTTTTTTAAATTCATAAATCAAATGAAAAAAATAATTGATTCTCAACGAAACGTGAAAATATGGCCGGTGACCAAAAATTAACCCTGTATAAAATGTTGATTAATTAATTTGTGTTTTTGCCAAATATCCAATAAGGATTTTTTATTCAAGTTCTTTATGTAAGTGTAATAATTTATAGTCACAGACATAGTCTTTGTGACATCTAAATATGGCGCGGTGCCATGATTTAATTGTTTGTGGTACCTACCGTCTGTTTATTTATTAGGGAAACTATTAATTATACTCCATTACATTAAATAGCTCCAATATATTGGTAAAATATTTTTTTTAATCATAAGAATGCAAAACTTAGATATAAGTACAATAAACTAAGAAAACATTAAATTAAATAAAACATAAAATTCAACTACTTTATATGTATTTTTATGTGCACACTTGCGTTTTCAAGACGATCTTTCTACAAACTCAAATCTAAAATTTCAAGTCACTCAAACTACAGCAGAAAACAAAGAAATTCAAGTATACTCATACTCCAAAAATTTAACCCTACTGAAGCAATGGGATAAAAATGGCAATAAATCTGTGGGAAAAACAATTAAATATAAAAACAACAATTCCCAAAAAATTAAGATCCTTCGATGTATAGAAGATTCAGGCCACGCGCCGCCTTACTACAATAAATTTCCGTCGACAGGAGCTTTACGCGGAATAAGACTGTTTACGACATATTTTGTTTTAATGCTCTAATAAATGTTTTTTACTGTCCGATCCTGCTTTTTGTGTTACATGTGTTGTATAAACAAGAATTTTAGTATTCGCATTTATCATCATTCTCTTATTTATTTTTTAATTATTTTGCATAGTGTATTTTTATTCTTATCACTGAAGTTAATAAAAACTAACAGTTTTTATTTACTTCAGTGAGTCTATACTTATATATAATTTAATTTACATTTTATATTTTAACATTAAAATATAATTTAAATAGTTCATAAATTATTCATTTAATAACAAAATTGAATAATGTAGCAAAGTTACATCGGCATAATTGTTACACAAACATGTTGCTCTTTCTTTTCTCTCCAATGGGCCACCGGAAACTCACAATGAAACGTAATAAAAAATAACCTAACTGTCACTAGAGGCGATACTCAGGAGACAGAGGTATTCCTATGTCGCACCTCTTATTAAGTCTCCTTAAAACCTGCGCAGGCGAGGGATTTTAGTCCGCGGACTTTTTCGTCTGCTAAAATAGAATGCTTACAACTATATGAAGTAACGAAAACGAGGTATTAAAAGTTCCGTGTACAAAAAGTCCCCCGAATAAGCGAGGAGCAGAGAGCGGACCGGAAAAAAGTACGCGAGAATCCCCGAAAGTAATAGAACTTTAGTGACTAGGCGAAGCACCGCACACAGAGGATTTCAGTCCGCGCTGTGCGCTTGAGAGTCGGGCAACAATTAATGATCACACATCGTGTGCGTTGAGTACGCAGTAAATCCGCGGGGGACTTTTTATTCGCGGAGCGTACTTTTTCTACACTGCGGACTAAATTCCCTCATCTGCGCAGGCCAGTAATGTCTAGCAAGTTTTCAGTCGAATTCAATTAGTGTCTATTTTAAATAATATATTAACAGTTAATACGTTTTATGACAAAATCGTGCGATGGATGATAAAGAAGGATGTATCCTTCAATTTTGTATATTAAAATTTGTTATATTATATTTGTTAGGCCTTTACGTAAAAATTACAAAACGGATTTGGTTGAAATTAAATGAAATTAGATAGAAATATGTGGATATTGTAATAGATTTTTACCGAGAAACCCTATAAACCGCGGGTTAGTTATTATATACATTTTGAAAAGATAGAATTAATGGGTATTTAGAAAATATCTTTTAAACAAAACGAAATATAAACCTAATTTAGTAGAAGCATTCCGTAACAAAAGGCAAACTGATTACAGAGCGAAAGCTGATGGTGGGTGGAGTCCGATCTATTGTCCGGCGTCGATGCCAATTTACCCGTATCTATTCTACTAATAATTGACAGTTAACAACTTGACATTGCTACAGACAAACTAAAAGACTCCATCAGTTTTAGGATTAATGATTTAATACAACTAAGAGAAGATAAATATAAAGAAAGATTTTTTATTGATTTCAATAAAATGGACAGTTAAAAATAAGAACAAATTTACACAAATTAATAGCTAATGATTTGTATACTATTTATTCATGACGCTATTAGTGTAACATATACAAGCAACTGACTGACTTGTACGGCACTGCTAAGTGCCGTACAAGTCAGTTAGTTGCTTGCCAGCTACAGCTACATTACGCCGTTATTGTGTAAGCGAAAGATATTACTCCGGTCGTGCCGGTCCAATCCAACTGCATTCATCTATGCTATGCTGCACTATATCTTACTGAATGATGAAAATTTTTACGGTCATAGCGATCTCAAGAAATACCAGTCTTCTAGCTCGCTTGGTTACACTTAAAAATTACAAATATTACATTTGAATTTGGAATCTGTCATTTTTATACGATTGTTCATTGTGTTTTCTCATTTTGGCGATAATACATTGTACAATATTTTGCGACATTAGAATCATGGAGTGGGATGATAAAGAGAACAGAATCGCTGTGATTGCATTACACAAAGTAGGTATGGAGCCAAATGCAATTTTTAAAAGTCTCCATACACTTGGTATTAGTCAAATGTTTGTGTACCGGTATATTAATAGGTACAATGAGACTTTCTCTGATTGTGACAGATAAAGATCTTGACGTTCACGTAGTGTTCGTATGAAAAAGGTGGTCAAAGCAGTAAAAGCAAGAATTCGAAGAAATTCTGTCCGAAAGCAAAAGATTTTATCTCGCGAAATAAGGATAGCACCTAGAACCATGTCACGCATTTTAAGGACTACAGGACTAAGGACTTACAGCCTATAAGAGACGCACTGGTCATTTCTTAACTGAAAAATTAAATATAAATCGGGTGGTAAAATTGTTTTCTTTGTAACAGAACTTATGGCTAAACTCGGTATAAAGAGTATATTATATTATGTGAATATTCCACAGGTGTTGAAATGAAATACTTGATGAGGGATTGTGATTCTCTTTGAATTCGTATTTAGCGATTGTCATTAATAAATATGCTGGTTGTTTTGTTACACAGCTATTGTACACTTTGTTCGGTTTCCTGCTCTTGAAAGAAAAGCCCTTTCGAATTAATTACTGAGCCAAAACAAAGAGGAAGTTACTACTTTGTTAAGGAAGCTCAAAGTTGTGCGTGTGGTTTTTGCTCTAAACAAATTACGCACATAAGAAAGGGAAAAAATGTTGTAACAAGTTCAATGTGTACCAAATATTCGAGGCTACACATATTATATTTCAACATATTGCTAGTAGGTTTTACTGTTACTTTCATAATTTAGCTACATCAACGATGCATTGGTGTATCTTATACAAGTCTACATTTGATGTTTTTGTGATTTTTTGATGAAGTAAAATAGAACAAATATTAACTATTAGGCCTACTTAAAACAATGCAAGTGAGTGAGTGATTGAGTGAGTTCTATCAATCCAAATTACTTGAAATGTGCAACAATAGCTTTTACTTTGTTAATGAGGTGATTTAAATTAGAACTTCCTAATGCTTTTTGTACTATGAGGTTAATAGTATGTGCATAACATCCAAAATGTTTCCACCCCAATAGCCCTATAGCACTTTAGAAGTATACCCGTTATCTGAGACTGCCAATAGCGCCTTGTCAACAATACTCCACTCTTGAGCGATTTTTTTTGGCTCATCAGCCAAATTTATCCCCGTGTGACGGCCCTGTATTACTTTACATTCAAGGAGTACTACTGACTTTAAGTTATATTTTTTATCAATGTAATGACGTGTGACCGCAATGTACGAGTCATTATTTCTCGAGGTCCACATATCTGTCATAAGGCATATACTTTCTACCGCTTCATTTAAAGCTGTTTTTGTATTTTCTTTAACCTCCTCACAAAGTCCCGGCAATAAATTATTGGTGAAATACTTTCGCGAGGGTATTCAATAATTTGGGAAAGCAAACTTAACTAATTCGCGAAACCCCTTATCTTCCACTAAAGTAAATGGCTGCAAGTCGCATATAAATAAATTCTTAATATTATCATCAATTTCTTTTTTGATTTTATGACAATTTCGTCGAAGAAATGCGGAAATTGTACAGATTTGTTATATGATACATTACAGATATGTTATATGATTATGGTATTACTTGCAGTGACGATGAATTTGGTGAAATACGTGCCTGCACCTTCTGATGTCCTGCTTCTTGTTCTCTTCTTACCAAATTTACAGAAATATGCTTTCTTTGGACGTGTTTAGTAAGATTTGATACACCAGATTTGTAAGATATAGTTGCACATTTTGCATTCAGCTTTTCCATCACCTTTCTCGACAAAATGATCCAAAGCCAAATTTTTCTTAGGATCTATGCTTATAAACCTACTTTACTTATTATTCAAAACAACAACCTAAGTAACTATTCGCTATTAATTACACAAGTATAGTTCAAATCTCGTGAATCGTGATAATTAGCTATGAAATGGAATAAGTAGGTACTTATAATATCCACTTTACCTATTAAATTATAAACTTTAAATAATAAAATTAGATACCTAATTTATAATTATTTAACAATAACTACCTACCTAATAACTAAAATTAAAATACACTGAACTCCCGAACTAACTTTTAAAAAATTATGGTAAGGTCAATATTAAGACATGCGACTCTCTTGAGTATATGTGTTCTGTGATGCGACTAGTTGAGCAATTCAACTAAACTGACAAGAAAATCGAAACAAAACTTACACTGCAATAAATATAAATAGTTCGATAAATACAGGGTTAAAAATGTTGGTCACGGGCCAAATTTTCAGATTTGGTTCAGAATCGATAATACATTCGATTTATGAAATAAAAAAGAATATAAAAAATTATAAAATTATTTTTTGTCCAACACTAAAAATATTATCGCGTAGGCAAGTAACTTGGCGCGCAGTATTCAACCGTTCAACCGATAATATTATATCCTTGAGCGTTGCCGTACGAGCCTAGCGTCCGTCAGCTGTTTGAGCCTTGAGGTATTTTTGAGGACGATTACAAATAGATTTTTATTTAACAAAATATTACAATTAGGTGATAAAATTCAAAACACACCTTTGGATTGATGTTTACTACCTTATTTTAAAATTTGGCGGGTGACCAAAATTTTACCCTGTATAACACACCTCTACAATTTTACAATCAAGAATATTTTTTCTAGTTCATATCACCTTTACATCGACACATAATCTTAGACGAATTTCACTGTCGTCACTGCCACGTACATGTTCTTTGATGAAATAGCAACGGCAGAATTCAGGGAAACTAAGTACATACTGACTCTGCACACGTGAAAGCTAGTTCGCGATGGCTCGATGGAAGAAATGAACAACTACTTCGTCTCCTACTTCGAGCGGATCAATGAGTTTAGATTAGGATTAATTATATACTAAGTTTTAATTAAATAAAAAGTATATTTTAAGTAATAGGTTTTTTGTTGGGAAACTTGAGCGCCGAAAATACAATTAGCTACATCTTTATTATTACTTATTATTATTTGTTGTAACTAACAAACGTAACTACCTCTATACACGCATTTATCAATCATCTGTCTTTTACTAATTGAATAAGACTGAGGTCCCGCGACAAATCTCGCTAGTTCTAATGGAATGCGGCGACGGGCAATAAACAATAGAGTTCATACTTTGTACTTGATGCCGACACGTATAAAAAACTCGCGTAGGATTTCGATCTCAATTTTTTTTATGGTATGGGGGGGGGTCGAGCAGTCGGAGACATTTTAATGACTACTGACGCCCATAGACATCCATATAGAAACTACACAGATGCGCTGCCCTCTTTTCTCCTTCCACCTCTATAGGCCACCGGCTACTTACACACACGAAACGCGATAAAACAGCTGTCACTCACGCCGGTCTCGTGTAAGCGAGAGGCACCTCCCTGGTCGTGCCGGCCCAATTCGGCTGCATGCAAGCATGCAATTTGGCACTGCTTCCTTCAAAACTTACTCATTATTAATTTTAAACTATTAATGAATTCACAGTTTGTAATTAATTTCCACACTAATTAAAATTTGTTTAATCATACAACACGGCTTCTAAGAGTCGCAGTTCACGGAAGGCAGTATTTCCTTTTGTAACGGATTAACTTAAAAGCCTTTCGGTGTCTTAACTAATTACCCTTAATCGTTATGGATAGCGTTTACTTAGGTATTAACAACAATTTTGTAGCGTTTTCTGAATATTTGTAGATATATATACTTGTAGATTGTATTGTTGTAGATATATATAGTTAAGCAACAGTATATTCGCTTAAATATACTGTTGCTTAACTAGAAGTTATGTATTATGTACTTAGGTACCATCTTGATTGAAAAGTTATTTTTGTTTTCGTCACATTCATTCCTTATCGTTAATCAATTAACGTCAAGTGAGTATGCCGTCATCTTCAACATATTCACGGTAATGAAATTTTATTTTATTCCATACTCTGCTGGTATCCGCTAGAAGTCTTTGGAGGGTAGTTAACATCCAAACTCCCAGTCCAAGAGTGTACGAAAATTTCATCAACCTTCTTCATCTTCATCTCACTTGATTACTCTACAATGCTCTAAAGATATGAGAAATGAGAGTCTCTTCTCCTCCAAAGACATGAGAGACTCCACATAAATACTTCTAATCATCAGCTGCTGCATTGATAGTGAGAAAAGAAAATGAAAAAGTAAAAATATTTTTTGCACTTAAAAGCGAAGTTTTTGAAAATATGTCCAATTATAGCTATCCCAATATCTCTAGTAAAACTAAAGATCAATAGAGAAAATATTGGCTAACTAATTGTTAGGTAACATGATCGTGTAAGATAGATTATATCGTCGTTTAAGTTTTTACACCGCGAAAGTAATTTTTTGAAGAAAATACAAAAAGAAATATACAACCTCGCCAGCTTTATAATACTAGTAAATTTCAAAATTTCATCAACCTTCTTCATCTTCATCTCTGGAACTACGTCGGAAAGATATGTTTATTTGGTGCACAATACATTTCTAAAGCATGCTAAAATCTAATATGCATATTGATATAGAGTATTCACAGTCGAACCCAAGCGACGACGCGTAATACATTCGATGTGAGCTCTGTTTAACGCGCCAGTACCTCGCTCTAGCACACAATATAATCTATTTGCTGAGGCATATATTTGTATATTTTGTTACACAAAAACCAATTTTGTATGTAAATTATTTCGTTCCGACGTAGCGAAGGCGATTTACGCAAATATGTAGACCGCTATCTAAATGCGTAGGTTGTTTGAGGTAAGTAACCACTTAAACGAAATTGTTATTTTCTTCTTCTGTATAATAAACGATAATGGTTTACTTAAGTCGATAAATATTGTACTCAAGATCTTATAAGTTTCTTCCAATTGAGGTAATTTTTATTAACTAAGGAAGCAAACGACCTGAAGCGTACTACGATTCCAATAAACATGTATAACATGAGCTCATGCAAATGAGTCTTCGTACATCAGACATTGAATAAAATTAGTTTCTTGATTATCACTCATTTATCGTTTCCAGGGACCACTATGAATCTTATTATAATCCTTTCCTGTGGTATATTTTATGTGTTATTAAACCGCTCAACACAGATTTTTATAACAAATAATAACGTTGATTTAGTTATTTCAAGTCCTACATAACCATCTCTGAAACAGCCCGCTGAAATTATAGGTACACGAGGAGATTTTAACATATTAAGAAAAGGTGGTTGTTAGTAAGAGGTAATATCATAAGGCGCTTGACACGCATCACGTATACATCGAATTCATCTAGCCATTTTTAATATAAAAATAAGCGTATGCTGCGAAGCAAACTTGGACTAACTTTGACAAACAAACGCACCCCACGCCACAAACGTAGGCTGCGTGGACGTACATAGTATGCGTAGAGGTGTGGTTTCTACGTTTCTATGGTCCGTCTCGTATGGGTCAGGATATCATCTTAAGATAGAGAATACCTCATAATAGCTAGATTTCTTATACGTGTTAAATAATATACTATAGGTATATATAATAATACAATAAAGCTAGAAGGGCGAAAATTATAGTAATGGAAGATATTGGAAGCAACTTGGTTAGAAATACTACAATCTATATCGGATCATTCCCTAGAAGTTTTCTGAATCGCTTTTCAGATATCTATCTATCTATCCCCCATTAAAACAGGTGTCCCTTTTTCTTGGACATCCTGTATAGATAATAACGTTAGCACATTATTACAAACTGTGTCCAATCATGTACTTACATATAAAGCTTAACGCTTTACTAACATTGTTAATAATGCAACACCGGACTAAGCGCTAACTACAGCGTAAGCACACGTGTGAAGCAACATTTGGCGGCCGGCCAAACGGGCAACTTTAACCGTCGCCATTGTATAAAATATGACATTTTCGACCACGCTCTATTGCCAATAGTTGACACATATTATGATTTGTTCAGCTTTTTTTTATTTAATATAGCCTCTTAAAGTAAGACGAATATCACCGTTAGACTGGCATGAATCCATTAGGGCCAGACCAATAAGAAAATTTAACAGTGTGCGATATGCGTGTGATGCGTTTGTGTGTGTGAGATAAACAGGGCTGGGCTCTACCTGCCTCGATTTGTCGCTTAATGTCTTTGTGCCTCCTGATTCAAGGGAAATTCATTATAAAGTGAATTCACTTTATATAAAAAAATACATAATTATACAAACAAAACCTATTAGATTTTATGCATTTTTAGCCCTTATATTTTTAGTACTTTTTGTTTCATAATATCTAAGCGTCTTCAAAGAGCATCAACAGTTTTCTTCATTTTTTTCTTCCTCGTTCTGAAACAGAAACATTTGCTGTCGA
>LUGF01058413.1:134347-151112 GCA_001625245.1 Calycopis cecrops | reverse complement strand
CCAGCTCCTCCCGCAGGTCCATCTCCAGCTCTCGGTTGGACTCCACCAGCTGCTCGTGCACCTCCTGCAGCGCCTCCAGCTCTTGGACGTCCTGTTTCAACTGTTCCACCTGGAAAATAATATTACCATAAAGATACCACACATACCTAATGTTATTAGTATTATAATATGCTCTTGTGCCAGAATAGATAATGACACAAAATGTGGATCTTGAATATACTGTGATTATAGTACAGGGGGGCCGAGGGTCAGTCAAAGCCCCCCTTCTGCCTCCTATGGTCCACCGTAAACTCACAATAGACAGCATACCTGTCACTTCCCTGCATGTATCATTCGAGGCATGGCGCTACCTCCAACTAGAGCTGCACTCCAATGCCACTACACCTTGTCCTCCAGCCCCATCTTCTTCTCTGCCAGCTGCTCCACCATCTCCTCGGCCCCGAACGCCGCTACCACCTGCTCCCGCAGGTCGGCCACCTGCGCCTCCAGCTCCTCCACCCGCGCCGACATCTCCTTGTTACCTGGTCCTCCAGGCCCATCTTCTTCTCCGCCAGCTGCTCCACCATCTCCTCGGCCCCGAGCGCCGCGTCCACCTGCTCCCGCAGGTCGGCCACCTGCGCCTCCAGCTCCTCCACCCGCGCCGACAGCTTCTCCTTGGTGCGGCTGAGCTCGGCGATCTCAGACCTATACTGTTCTAGATCCTAAACATACATACGAAACCAAATGTAATATAGACAGTCTATTTATAACATTAAATTATTTAACTTCAAATTGTTTTGGGAATATGCATTACATAACGAGTTTCAAGACTGTCACACCAACTAGTGACTGAAATATAAACATGCCAAATTTATGTTTGACATTTATTAGTAAAAACTAAAATATAATTTCGATATTAAATGTCAATATGACATTGTCATTCTTTTATAAGTTTTTAATGCCTAAATTAACGTTGGGACACGCCACGATCAGCGAAAGTGCTGCCTCTATGTTTATTGCACGATCCCTTTTAAAGTCTTCCAATAGTTAATAAACTTTCATAAAATATACGATTAAGTCGAACTCCATGATGTAGGGGCTCCATGTTTATACACATACATTTAATTATAACTGGGTACTCCTTTCGTATTTAAAATTATCCCTAGTGCTAAACTAAATTCAAGTGGCGCTCTCACCTATCGCCCTTTTCCTTTTATCTTCTGGGCGTTGTGCAGTGTTTACTGATAAATGTTTTAATAAATGAGCTATTGAATGGCGTCCTCATCGATCAGCGCCCGCGCCTACCAGTGGCGCCCTCACCACCCAATGGCCCCTCCACCGTCCAGTGGCGCCCCCATCGGCCAGTGGCGCCCCCACCCCCAGTGGCATTACCTTCTGCATCTTCTGCATGGCGTGCTTGTCATGCGCCGACAGATCTCGCAGGCGCACCAGAGTGTCGCGCAGGCGCACGTTCTGCTGCTGTAGCTGGCGCACCTCGTAGCCAGTGGCGCCCTCGCTCGCTGCGTACGGGTGCTCTATTCAACATCACCCCTTCACTACATGCATATGCGGCCCCCGGTGCAACTCCAGTCTCAAGTCAGGTGGGTCAGTCTTGGATACACATTACATACGCCTACTTTGGATACTGCAATATATGCTTTTTATTGTCATTTCTTTTTAGGACACGCCAGTTCTCGAAAATTGCCAGTCTGTAATTTTTATAAACCCTCTTTTGTCTTGTCGGGTTTTTAATTGGGGACACTGTGGAAAGGATTTAACGATAAGAAGATATCGCTTTAAAGGTACAAGAGTGCCAAAATGTACGATAATTCATATTGCATAACTGGTAAATTAATTAAATAAAAACTTACTACCTTTTATCTTACATCACTAATTTATCAATTAAATTTACAAATGTATCGACAAAAAATATCTGTCCTATCTTAGCTCAGAATTAATTTGTACAATCATATTTTTTCTTTTTAAAATCAAAGTTTACGCAGTATAAAAAAGTTAATATTGATTTTTGGGAACTATAAGTCAAATTCCGTTACCATAATCCGGTCTTAAAAGATGCAATTACAGATCTAGAGTCAGTCGTAAGTCGTACCAGTCGTGGGTGGCCGCAGAACAAAACACATACACGAAGCATGCTTTAGTCACACAACTTCACACATACATTTAAACACATTACTGTAGATAAAATGTAATCATGTATTTATGATGTGACATCTGTCTTTGTGAATAAAAATTATTATTCCGATTCAGATATTTTAAATTAATTTTTTTTCACTTTTTTTTAATTTGGCTGCAATTTGACTTGGACGGACAGATTTTCACAAAATGAATATTTATAATGTATGCGTGAGTTTGTTAAAATGTGCGAAATAAAAAATTTATCACAATAAATAAATAAATAACAATACGTACACGCTTAAATTTCTTAATCATTTCTATAATATGAAAATATTATCAATATTAAATATAATGACTTGAGTTTGCGTACACTAAGCGTCATTAAAGTAAGAAAACTACTGGTATGGTAAAAATAAAGGATATAATTTAGCTTACATCATAAATAATATGGTTCGCTTAGGAATTCAGTCTTTCACTACTTTCACCATCTCCTTATTTTTATATTTATATCAAACCTTTAAAGAGTGGCTCATACTTTTCTAATACAGATACTTTTACGTGCCAGTTAGACCGACTTGTAAATCAAAATTAAAATCATATATTAAAATAATATATATTGTAAAGAATATAATTATAAAGCATAATATGAATCAGTTCTTACGCCAATATAGTTGTAAAAACTAATTGTTAGAAACTAATATGAGAGTAATTCAAGTATTATGTATGTCTAGATTGATAGGTTACGTGTAGAGCATATCTATTAAATTAAATACGAAGACATATGCAAAAGAACTAAAGTAACCGTTATGCTATGGATACAGCCAATAAAGTGACAGAATAATCTCACCATTAAGTTTCCAAAGGAACACATTTGGGTCAGCAATGGAAGAACAATCTCCTCTGACAGAAGTGAACAAACACAAGCTCATGATAACGAATATGTTTAAGTCATCATAGCTAATGTTGCATACATAATACTCGAACCTCCCTAAGCACTAACATCACTTATCTCTATATATGGATAGCTGACACATTGGAGGAAGTCAGCGCCCCTAGTTGCTGACTGTTAGAAAATTTGCGCATGTGGAGGAGGCTTCGCGCTAAGCTATATTTTAGCTCATTCATCAGTAACCTGGGGGTCGTCGATCGTTCAATCAACGTACATGACGAAATGTATCGGTCGTTCGTATTACACTATCACATTTATGTTACACAAAGTGTGTACAAAAATATATAAAAATATTATAAAATAAGATACTATGAGATATATGTTCCAATTACATACACACAAGGCGACCTTATTGCTTAAGTATCAATATCTTCCTTGCTTAATTGCTAAACAACTAACGACATTCTCAACTATATACTTGGTTTACGAAGCTGATACCGTTCGTCATATACAATAGCTCCTACAGTAACAGCTATCCATATACACAGATCAGTGGCTCCTGGATGTCACAGAACATCGTTAAGAATATTTATATGATATTCAACATCTAAGCCGAGTTATATTCCATTTCAGTGTAAAGTCGCATTGCTGTGTAAGTTTACCAGTTGGAGTTGCTTGTTTGCCAACTTCAAATTTTAAATATTGTATGGTGTATTATATGTTTCATTGTGTTGTTTTGTTTTTTGTGGTATGTGTTGTGTATTGTACCAGTGTAACTTAGCACAAATGTAACTTAGCACTGAATAAAGATTTTTCTATTCTATTCTACAGTACCAGCTATCCATATATCAGGGTCAGTAACTCTGGTACTCACGTATGTTGCCCCCCGCCTCCATCTCGGCCCGCATGAGCTGCAGGTCGAGCGTGGCCTCCTCCAGCTTCTCCCGGCACTGCTCCAGCTCCGTCTGCAGCGCCTCCGCGCGCTCCTCCGCCATCTCGCGGTCGAGCGCCGCCATCTCGGCCGCCTCCTGCAGCTCCGCCGTCTCGTCCGAGTGCACCTCCAGCGCCTCCTGAGCCTCTCGCACCTGGGAGGTGGGAACTTCGTTAACGGCGTAGCATGACATGACACAGAGAGTCTAAGCTAACTGTAGTGGCAAAGCAAATTTGTGCTACTTCTGAATACAGGTTATTATTACGTGATACCACCAGGGTCTTCTGCGTCTCTCGCACCTGGGAGGTGGGTGGGTTGCCTCCTTATACTATTAAAAGCTCGCCTCCTTCTTGGCCCTCTCCAGGCATCTACAGCTGGAGACAGCTCACTCACCTCCTTCTTGGCCCGCTCGAGGTCGCGCTGCAGCTGCGCCTGCGACTCCATGATCTTGGCCTTGAACTCGTTGGCCTGGTCCAGCTGCAGGCGCACGCGCTCCAGCTCCTTCAGCTTCTCCCGATCCTCGGCGCGTCGGATCCTCAGCGTCTCCAGCTTCTCCTTGAGATCCTCGTTGTCGGCCTTCAGCTGGGTTATCTGAGGAGATGTAGGAGAAATGTGACAGAGAGAGAGAGGGAGATAGATAGAGAGAGTGAGATAGAGAGACGCGGGTCCGCGTATTAGGTACATTCCTACAAGCTGGAATAGGTTTACCGACCGTTAAAAAATATTTGAGTAATTTAGCTTTTTAGACGCAATAAAATCTTTTTATACAATATTGATAAAAGCGAGAGGCACTAAAAGCGACTACGTATACTATAAGTGCCTACAGTTAATCCGAAACTATTGAAAACAAGTTTATGAGAAGTATACGAAAATACTTTTTTCAAAGAAGTTAAAAAAGTTAAATAGTTTAATAATTAAGACAAAATGTAAACATCCTTTAGACTGGCGGCGACAACAAGCGGCAACCCTAGTCAGTCAGCTTGCCTACAGCAGACGCAGCGTGTATAAAGTGACAAAAAACTTTAAAATCTCTCCGTGTCTAAACTGTTGCGCTTATTGATCTGATTTTTGTTGTATAGTCTGGAAATGATGCACTAAATATGTGGTTTTATTTAATGCCTCTCGGTTTTATCAACTTTGTATATTTGATAATCAAAATTCATGTCATTCAAATTATTAAAAAAGACAAAAATTACATGTCTGCGTGAGACCGAAATTTGAAGTAATTGATTTCACGGAAATTTTAGGATCTTTAATACTTTCATAAAATTGAAACCATTGCGCTATTATCATATGAATATTAAAAATATGATAACGTAATTAAGATAAAAGTAGTTCTAAATTCAAATGTACCTCTTGCTGTGCCTGCATGTTGGCCAGCTTCTCCTCGACGGCGCTCGTCACGGGCTGCGGTGACGTAAGACTCTGTCCCGGCGTGTACTGCGGCGTCAGGGTCTCCACGAAACCAGTCTGTTGATAAATAAAAAAAAATAATGAAAGTTGGTGTTACAATTTACAATCCGAAGCAGGATATTTTATGGTGCTGCTCCCCGCTAGATAAGTGTTAAAAACAGTGTTTCAATGACTATTCTAACAACAAATTTAGTGGATAAAAGTATATTGTTGCCATGCTTGCCTGAACAATTTTTATTTAAATTATAAGATATGACGATTATTCGACGAGTACTATGTTATTTTTATAAAGTAATTTTGTCCCCCGTACGTTCTGTGAAATATTCGCCCTGCGTCCTTGTATATGGCGATAGGCTATTAAGGCAACATTTTATAACATAATAGAGATTAAAATATCATTCACCTCAACGAACGAGGCCCTCTTGCCGGTGAGGTCCGGGGACATGGCCCGCTCGGCGGTCGGCGACACGTATGACGTCAGAGAATGACGACTGCTTGCCAGGGATGTTCTGGAACTGTCTCAAACGTTACAGACACAGTCAATGACGTGGCTAGTCAAAGCGAGCCATAGCACAATATGACCTCGCGAAAGTCGACTCAACTCCATTAGAAACTGCTACTTAAGTTTGGTAGCCACGTTGTGACGTCACCGCCGCCATTTTTAATGCAATATGGCGGCCCAGTAAATGAGTTAAGTCTCACCTCGCGAGGTCTGACTTCTGCTGGCTATGAACTCCGTACCGTCTAAGCTAATGGATTGACGAAAGAAGACGCTGGGCATGATTATACAATATATTTACAATATAACCATTAAACATAAACATAACACCTGGCATATAATTTGCAACAAATTGGAATACCGACATATTTTTCTTCCTCTTACTAAGCGAACAAAATAGGCATGAGGTCTGACAACTCAACCCTTGACCGTGTTTCAAATCCTTCAATAAAGCTACTTCAAATGTCTCGTTTTCTTTATAAATAAACCGGCTTTCTTTAATGCTTTTTATCATCTTACGTACGTGTTTAAAAAAAACAATATTTCACTCAATTCCATTGTAGATGCATTTTTCTATTTACTTAATAATATGTACCCAAATACATTTTTACGGTAGTCGATCGTTCATATCTTCTAGAAATTAGAAATATTGCCCTTAATATTTATTGCTACTGTAAATATATCGGCATCCTGGATCCCAACTCCGAATAGATATTACGTACACTATAGCAAGCTAAGGATTACATTTCACATACAGATATTCAAAAGAAATGTGAAGAAAATATAGCAAAGAATGTGATTTCATAATAATAATAATAGTATAAATAATCACAGTCTGCATTATAAATAATATATACAGCAAAAGGTAGAATCAATATACATCAAATTAAAAAAATAAAAATTCTGTCCAAGAAAACGGTACACTTATTTAACGTAGGTACGTTAGTAGTTTTCAAATCCATAAAGAAAGAATATTATAATATATCTAAAAATGTTTTGTTGGACAGCCTGTATATATGATGTGTAAGTTTGTTACAAGACAAAATGCTAACAATATACAGCAAGACGTACAAATAGCACATATACATAAGTAGAACATAAATACAACTAAGCAATTTCAATTAAGAACTTGCAACAAAATATAATTAATTCAAAATAATAACACATTTATAAGGACATATTATAGGAAAACTGTTTTAAATTTTTATTTCGCTACAATGTGTGTCTGTGTCTGTGCATTATGACGATTCTTAAAGAAAGATCAATTCTAAAAATAGCTGGTATTTTTAAATATGAAAAAATACACTAGCATATTCAAAAGTAGTGTGAAAAAAATGTTTTTGATTTATCATTTCAATCAGCGCCATCTACATTTTTAAAAGTTTAACCAAACTATAATAAAAGTAAAAATAGAATTCGGAATAATCCATTCGCGTTAACATTGCAGTGACGCGAAAATAGATTAATACAAATAGACTACTACAACTACGTTCAAGTAAAGCGCCCGCTAAAATATCAAATTTTTTAACAACTTTTGTTGGGCAACTTTTTCGACAAAGATAGATGGATACCAGGTGCAAAGGAGCATGGCACATATTATTTAGACTTGCATAAATAAATCGAGCGTAATATGCAGTGCAAAATTATAAACGTAAAAATGTTGACCATTTTATAGAAAGCGTGTGCTAAGACAGGTTGCTACGACTCAACTGGAGCCAATTTATATTTACAGCGTTTTTTTTTCACTCCGGAAGCTATCTTCTTTAGGAACGTTCAAATGAAAAATTAAATACACAACAAATGCTACGTTTCTGAAATTTCGATTCTGTCGCGTTTGAATTCGCAAACAATTTTCATCGACTGCGCAAATAATATTAACGTCGGCCAACAATATCTTTCAATAATTTGGCATCATGATGCCCAAAAAAATAAAAAAACTGTAAAATATTACAACACAAAAATATAACGTATGTACTTCTAATATAAGTTAAAGCGTACGAAGCTGTAGCAAAGCGCATTTCTGCTTGATTCATTGTACAATGCTCTTCTAATCTGGCGTCCGCTGGATGGCTTAACAAATAGCTTCTAGCGTAAAGTGCTTTATTACACAGTGCGATAAGATAGTGTTTACCTCGACATGGACAAAGTCCCTTTCGTCTGCGCCGGAGAAGCCTTACGTCGGACCCTTATAACGATTTCAACAAGTTAGAAATTAAACACAAACATACAAAGTTATTGCTATGATATATACAGTTTATTAGCACAATATGATTTAAACTGTCATTTCCAAACGGCACAAGACAATTTAATCTTGCATATTCCTTGTTTAAGATGTAGCAACACTCAAAGTAATAAAAGAGCGGGAGTTTTGACATGGCTTACCAGGAAATTCCGTTGCAGTTTATAAATGTCAGTTTTTTTATTATCACAGTACAGTGTTAACTGAATTAGTTCTCCAGTCCGCGAGTGCAGGTGTGCAGCAATGCGTTAAACATACGTCACAGCCTATTAAAGTGTGTTTGTTTCAACATGCTCAGTCACTCGTAGACTACACTTGAAGGATAGTAAAAATAATTAAATTCACGAATCTGGTAGTGATCCCAGGCGTCAAATATGGTTACTATTCTAAAAATTCGCGCCAACTGCGCATGTCTATAGTTTTAGGACAAATGGCTCTTTAAATAATAGGAGATAGCATTTAAAGAAAACTTGGGTGTTTTTTTCCATGACTTAAAGTGGCTTAGGATGAAATCAAGGATTTGCATTTGTCGTACAAGCCGAATTTAGACTTCTATGTCAACAATTTTTCTGCGCAGGACGTATGGAGTACACGAGAGGTGGTATGTATTGTATTGACAATAAATACCTCAATGACATAGATCTAATCCAAATAAATAACTACCGAATAGCCGCTAAGCACGAAGTAACAAACACGCAACACAGATGGAAACATAAAGAGGTTCCTATATTTTATAATTTCATAGAGATGAAACAATTAAACCTACTGCTTATGGTCGCCACACACTTATCAACTCAGAAAAGGGATCGTAAATGCCTCGCCTAGAAAAGCGAAGACGATACGATTACGTTAGCTCTCCCATTAGTGTGCGTTGCAGTATGAAGTTTCATACAAAGAATACTGACCGGCACGAGGTGATACGGTTACGATCCGTGTTCGATTTGATAAGTGTGCGGCGACCAATAATTAGAGAGATACATTATTAGAGGTAAATTTATACGTAAAAACCATAAAACACTTCGCAGTTTTGTTTCGTCGGTCCTCGAGTCAGGGCTAACACTGGACATGCGATAGATTATATAGATCTCATTTGAAAAAATATGCTTAAACTATTATTAAGTTATAAATTCTTGTATTTAAGATTTATTATCTTTTTAATCTACGTTGTTGTCTTGTCTGCACTGCAGTGGTGTAGGATTAAGATATTCTATTTCTGTACCAGATATTCAATTCACATCATCTATGAAATTATAAATTACAAATTAAAAAGATATAAGTAATAGGTAATTGATAATTGGGACATCTCAAGTCAATTTATCGATTATATAAGTTCCACTGACGTCTTCCCGTATTTAGGACCATCATCCAACTAAAATGGTTACCTCTTAGAATTCCTAAGATCCTAGACCACAGTCACTAGAAAACTCAGTGCGACTCAAGCTTTAGAGCAAGAATTCCCAAACTGTGCGTCGCAGCAGCCTGGAAATAGGGTTACCGGATGGGAAGTTTAAGATTAAAAGAACAAAATTAAAAGAATCGGGATTTTTGAATCATAGTCGTTACTAACAATAACACTACCACTATTTATTTCTGGCATAGGTTTCAATTTTTAAATATTTAATTTTAATAATCCCTTTATATTTAAATAGTTATTTAATTTCATTATTTTTTATCGGAACACTTTATCTTCGTGGGGAGAGACTGGAGACATAACCCAAAATGTCGGGACAACTCGTACCCCATCCCGTCCATCACACAACCCTACCTTATATGATGGGAAGTCATGCAGGTAGGTGAGGGGCGCCGCGACACTTGCTTTGAAAAATAACTTAGCGCAGATAGTCAATGAAAATATGTGACGATGCCGATGGCAAGAGTTAGTGCACGAGAATCTGAATATATATGATCCTACTAATATTATAAATGAAAAAGTTATGTGTATGTATGTTTGTTTGTTTGTTACTCCTTCACGCAAAAACTGCTGAACCGATTTTCATGAAATTTGGCACACACATAGAGAGTAAATTGAATTAACACATAGGATAGTTTTTATCCTGAAAATTGTTCCTATGGGAGGCCATAGGATGATTTTCTATTTTCCACGGGATCGAAATTTACGCGGGTGAAGCCGCGGGGCGCAGCTAGTAACTAATATAGTAGTAATAAAACCACGAGTATAAACTGCTTGTATCCAAAAAGACTTTATATAATATAATGAAAAATATTTGGTAAATTTGAATTAAAACTCACTTGACTTGAGGTATCCCATGTATAAAGTGACTTACATAAACATTCATCTGAAAAGCATCGGTGCAAAGCTCTAAGCTAGTGCTGTCTACATTTATCTAGTACTTACGTAGTTGGTCTAGATCTCTGGGCCACAGTTATACTAGCGAGAAAGAAACACACTCTATCAGTTAGAAAAAAAAACATACTAAATGGTTAATTTGAGACAGGGCAAAGATTTGATAGCAGAAGTTGCCAATATAGCAACACTATCCTTTCTCAAAAATTAAAAAAATAATTAAATGCCATAACATGTTAATAAATGGCGTGATTAGCTAGTTAATTAAACTTATGATTACTCTCACTCTAGCACTATGATTAAATTTTGTGTTAATTTGTTATGCTATAGAGCAATATGTCTACATTACTAATACAATTAACTTAAATATTTTATTACAATATTACCAAATAATAAAATGTATCCTTAAATTAAGTCATACTAGTAGAAAATAATCTTAAAATATTATCTATGAAGGTAAAATATCTATAAGTTAATTTATACAATTTCTAGAACTAATCAACTTCATTTCAGTTTTTACTTAGCTAACAACATTTTAATGGTTTTTTATGCAAATATTTGGTCATATATCGTAAGTACATGGTTTACAATTTAATATTAAACAATGTTTTATGGATTTCATATATTTATGTTGTTGTTATTATGCTAAACACTGAAATTCACAACATTAACTCGAAATGTATTGCTGTCTTTGTTCTATAAAATGTTATATTACATTGAAACACTTAATAAATATTTTACAGACATATCTCAGCTTTGTCTTTTTTACTAATATTTTACTATAAGATCTTTATCCCTAAGATATCACCCATTTGCCACCAAACAGATACAAACAAGAATGACACTATAGCCCGAGTTTTAGAACTTGTTATGCCTTATTAAATTTATGCTTACAATAAAGAGCATAAGTTCTCAGTAGGTTATTCATAGACTATCCATATGTAGGTCTTATGCCAAATTTTTATAAAGGGTACATAAAAATTTGGTATAAAACATGTTTATCTTTAACAGAACTCAATTTCATCTTTAAAAATAATATGAAATACTATTATTATATCAATTTATAATCAAATTTTGTAAGAAAACCATACCATACCTACTAAGTCTTCTATTTGATGCAGTTGACTTTGGCTCCTCGATGGATGAGCTCATCTCCTTGGGATTGTCATCTTTATCCAGGAGTTGTATCTGTGTCTGTCGTACAAATACACCGTGGTTCTCTTCACACTGAAAATATTATGTTTATAAAAGTGAAGACATATGTTTTACAATGCGACATATTTATTTACTTATACTTTTTTGGAAATTGGTGGTGGCTCAAACTCATATTAGTTTCCTACTGCTATCCCTTTTATTAAGTACTTAAGTAATAAATGTTTAGTATTTATATCTAAATAGAATTTTACTTTACAATTGATTTGGTTGTTGTTAGTCAGAGACTACAACACAATTCTGTGAATTATGTTATCCTTCATATGAGTGTTTCATATATAGCCAGAATTTTACTTACTAACTATATATATACGGGGCATTCTATAGAAATCAGTATATTTCTGACGTTGTTTTGTCCTAATCATTTTTAAGATGCTTTTGGATACTTGAGTAGTGTATAACATATGTAATTGATTAAATATCTTACATTTAAAAGGGCCAGTCATTTTACTTTTTATTTTAGGAGAAATGTAGAGTTTTTCTAAATTAGGCATCTAGGGACTGACAGCTCTGGCAAGGGACTGATTATTGAGCATCAATGGACTGATAGGTATTGTTAGGAACTAATAAGCAATAATGTTAGTTTATATTATGCATTTTATTAAATAGTTTAAAATAGATATTGTAATTCCTAAATTACTTTTTCATCCCCTAATATCTTTCATAAAGTTTCTAGTTCATTTCACTTCTAACCTAAATGAAATTTTGTTAATATCAGAATATATAATAAATGTCATTCCCTAGCTAGATCAGTCAGTCCCTAGCACTATTACAAGCTAGGGACTGACAGCTAGGCACTGATGATTTAGATTAAAACTTGGATAAATTTAGGTTAAACCTCTAGTTAAAGTTGGGCCCTAAAGGGGTCAGGGAGCAGGATGGGAACCTGACCCCAGTACCGACATTGTAGTTGGAACTGTGCAGTGGCAGCCGTACAGTCCCCAAGGAGGAGAAGTCTGGCCTTTTCACCGAGGCCAGCCTATTGCTTTGAGAGATCCTGTTGCTTGCCTTTCCGGTACCCTCTAATTTTAGCGGCTAAAGGCACCCATTGGGGCTTAATCAGTATTTACTGAGTATTGAGTTCGACATAGGTCTAGAAGCCCTAAATATCCTAGGTATCATACATAAAGTAAAGGTTCAACAATTCTGCTACAAAACATTACCATATTATATTATGAGAACATATTTTCCAATGATGACAAGGCAATGTATGTCGAGTCATCTAATACTACATAAAATATTGGAGTCCAGACTGCCGATCTGACACATTATTCTTGAAATAGTTTTGAGGAATCAGTAAAATTATCAGTATCCAGTGTTAACAAATTTCATTCATTTATAATTTACCTGAAAGCAGGCAAAAGGAAGGGCAAAACTTACGGAGTAACTAACATACAAGTACACGTTGAGAATAAATCTACTTACCCGAAAATAAGCGTGACCACGAACAGTGCCATTGTTCTTTCCCTTGGGCTCATCCAGAATAATACCAATCCACTTGCCTGTGGCAAAGGTTGGGTTGCCCATGTACGCAACACTACCTTTTACATCTTTACCGGTGACTATCACTCGCTGACCCAATGACAATTTGTCTGACATCTTGTTGCAGTTGTTTATCTGCAAAATAAACAACACGAGAGCGCCAAATATATAAGTATATATTCATTAAAAGTTAAAAAGTGAATTTTATGACACTTACACTATTTGTAAAATAATATTCGTTGTTTATAGACGAATATGTGTCTAATTATGAACATAAATTGTGTGCCATTCTAATCCATCTAATTGTTTTTTATTTTATAAATTGTGAGTTATAACAATATTCAATATTTAGAATTTAATTTGCAATAACAAATAGGAACACAGCGACAAATAAATTGGTAATTTGACAACATATGCAAATGTCAAATTTCAAGTCAATGAAATCACCATTACGTTCCTTTCTATGTAGATACTCGTTATATTATATTATATACTCATAACCGCTCTTAGTAAGAAACAAATAAAAAAACAAGTACGAATATGTCGTAAAAATTCGTATAAATTATGACAACTTTATGAAAACAAATTAAAAGTTATTTGTTTCTTATTATGATTTATGAGGGATTATGTATTTCCGTAGACAGAGTAAAGAATCCTCTGTCTACGTGTATTTCAAACTCTGTATGTTGTGATGTGTCATAAATTAGCGTTTAGATCGTAGACAGAGGAAAACTATTAGATATATTTTGTGTAACAGGAGAATCATAAAATGATGACAACACGACTGGTTGAGCTTCTATGTCAGGAGTGGTCAACCGGTCGATCACGATTGACCTGGTTGATAATGGCTAAGCCTCCCCAGCCTGTGTCACTGACTCGGTCTTTTCTTAATACAACATAGTTACAAGGAAAATTCTCCGAATAACTTACACTACTAATTAAAAATGTTTCCGTTAGTACTTTCATGAAAACGGACCCTGAAGAAGTAGAGAGAGTAAAGATAGTGCTCCTGGGTGGAATGTTATAACGAACAGGTACCTGAATGCTTGTAGTACGTTGGTTTCCCCAGTCTTAAGTCACCTAATTAATCACTGGCATGTTTTGTCGATCCTAAAAAAAAGCTTTAATAACACCAGCATTCGAGAACGGGAATCGTGAAAAAAAAGACAATTATAGGGAGCGTGCACGAAACGCCTATATCCGTAGACAGAGGAAACTATCTGTCTACACCTATCTCCTTGTTGCCTACACACACACACGTTACACACACGCGCACGCGCACGCTCACGCCCGCACGCTCACGCCCACGCACACGCACATACACACGCACACACAAAAATATTAAAACTTACCTAATTGCTTAATATTTTCAATGTTACTGTACTACACCGACGCGATAAGTTGGGACCTGGCAAAAATTCAATTCCCCGTTCTCTACCCCCGCACCACCTCCAATATCGCCATATCAAAGAGACATCGGGGGAAGTGCGGGGCTAGAAAGCATTCTTCGCATTCTTGCCAGGTCCCAACTTACCGCGTGCGTGTAGTACCTGCATTAATTACTAAATTGTGTTTTCTTATTAATTTAAATAATACGTAATCTTATCTGTTAGGGAAGAGTGGGAGTACCTGCCAAAAGTATGTCTACATACTTACTAGGTGGTTTCCTATCTCTGTCATCTGTGTATCCATAAGTAACAATATTGTCTGTTTATTGATATATAATACAGGTCGTAGTTCTCACACAAAATAGAAGTTTTACTGGTTTCTGATTTGGTACGTAGCCCTCAAACATTTTGGTAAAACATACTGAATAACTTAGTTTTAGCTAAGTGTTTTTGCGATTCTTTCTTTACTAAGTGTACTGCGACATGGTTTAATATGAACTTGCTCCGGCCAGTTATCAGGAGACATCTAAGTATCCAGATTCCTGGTTGGAATCGTTAATTATTTAATGGAATCATAATCTCCGCGATCATTTAGTGGTTCCGCAAAGCCTACCTATCATTTGGACATAATATATATATATGGTATAGAGGGCAAACGAGCAGTCGGAGTCGTTTTCATGACTACCGACGCCCATAGACATTCGCATAGAGGCTATACAGATGCGCTGCCCCCATTTCTCCTTCCACCTCCATGGGCCACCGGCTACTTGACTCCGCACGAAACGGGACAGCACAGCTGTTACTTTACGCCGGTCTCATGTAAGCGAGAGGTACCTCCCCGGTCGTGCCGGCCCAATTCGACTGCTTGCAAGCATGCAGTGTGGCACTACCCCTTACAAGACTACTCACACTTCTTCCGTTACAAGCTTCGAGTCGATCGAGGCACTCGTAGTTGAGGTCTTGTACGTCATTCGCATCGTCCAATACAATAGTTAGACTAGCGGATGAGACAGCGATATGATTCGCATAGTTCGCACCTTACGTGTAGCTGCAGCGTACGTCGAGACAGCACGATGTTCGGTCTCACGCATCTGACGTTGCTTCTTGGTACCTTCTTTGGCGAGATTATGAACAGCTGTTGATCCTCCAAGTACCCTCGGCTTATTATTTTGATAACATTGAGCAAGATTTTTAATTATGGTAGTTTGCCCAATAATAAGTGCTTCCAGGGAATCCACTTTATCTTGCAGCTTGAGAACGGTGTTATTTATACCGCGAACACAGTTTTCCAGACTTTTGGTCGACATATTCTCAGATATAAATTAATAAACACGAAGTTCAGGAATATATGTGTGTTGACCGACCGAATGTATCTTTGACACTGTGATATATGTATATTGTTGTGGTTGATTATATATTGTTCTTGTCAGTGCTTGTTTTATTTTCTGTCTTTTATTTACATCTTTAACAAAAAGCAACAAAAAAGTGTTTCCCTTGTTCTTTGGTTTCGCTAAAAACTTACGCTTCATCTGAACTAGCCAAACAAGTAGTTGGTAGACTAATTGCTGGGGTCGACAGCTCTACTGATCTGATAAATAATAAATAAAAATGTTTGCTAATCATTTTGCAGTGTTGTAATGAAATGCCCAATTTTTCACTTGATTGTGATGACTGAATTATATGCACTATCAAAATGCCGAAATATGCGTGCAAATATGCACAAAAAAAGGTCGAAATATGTACCAACTAAGAGAAGAGGAAAACATTTATTTTCACATTAACATGCTTTAGGTACTTATATATTATGTTTTAATATTAACTGCATACATTTAAAGATCAATTTTTAATTAATTCTAATAAAGAATCAGGAAATTGTGATTTGACGGAATCACTGAACCGAGCGATCGTTGAATGATTTTATTTCTAGGACTAGACTAGGACTACCCATTTGGTTACTTCCAACCTTTGATTATGTAGGTAATGTCCTTGCAACTTGGGTGAATCTGTCGTGTCATCGGCTAACAATTAATATCCATATTAAATAGTACAACTTTCAAGAGATCAGCGCGTAGGTATTTCAGTAATTGCTTCTCTATAGATTAACAAGAAGTCTTTTCGAATTAGATTAGTGCAATATTGCGAATTTTCGACATATCTATTACCTACTTCCGACTTCGCACGCTCGCAGAGTTTTTGCAAGGCGGTCTTCTGCACTGATACGACGCGATTTTACAAGTATGAATAAATAAATATTCAAAGACTGAAATATGCAATAACGCTATAAAAGAGCAT